>BPLR01014134.1:0-211947 GCA_021605095.1 Caerostris extrusa
GAAAGTAGTCAAGTTTTATTTATAATTGTGTATCTATATTTACTGTATATTATTTCGGTGCCTGTTTACTTACTAAAATATACTATATTACTTAAATTTTCAAAAATAATCATAAAAACTATTCGCGTTTTAAAACAATTATTGTTATAAATATTAATTTTTTTTCACACTTAAAAGGTATTAATGACTGTAACAATGAACGTACAAAAGTTTCATTAGCTGTTATTATCTAAAAAGCAATTTAAAGAAAATTATTTTTTTGTAGAGAATGTGAAGATAGTGCTACATAATAATTATAATATCTAAACCATATATGGGAAAGAAATTTATCTAAAATATATTTTGAAAATAATTACAGTCTGAGTAAAAACTTTAAGGTCAGTAGACATTTTTGAGAAAATGGAAACATTTAAACTGAGGCATTAAAATACCATTTGATTGATAATTATTGAGCTTAAATAAAAGTAAAAATAGTAGAAAAATTAATTTGCAAATATTTTATTATTAGAAAATATTACAGAACACACAGATGAATATTTGAGCCTGAGGATAAACTTTAAGGCCAATATAGAAAATAACATATAAGCAAAAAAATTACAAATTCTCAGAAGGTTGTGTAGGAGCCATTACTTCGAATTACTTCAAATATTCTTGTTTTCATGGATGAAACGAGTTTTTGACAAATGGTGGGGTCGGTTTTATACCATTCATCTTCGATAGTAGATTTCAGCTCTGTTGTTGATGTAAAATGTTTCCCATTTGCATAAACTCTTCTTGCTAAGTCAGCCCAAAGGTTCTCGATTGGGTTGAGGTCAGGTGATCTAGCTGGCCATTTCACAGTTTCAACATTGTTGACTTGGAATCAATTTTTTGTGCTGTTACTCGAATGGATCGGTGCATTGTCTTTCTGATATTTCCAATTTTCTCCAGCAAGACATTCAGCATTTGGCAAAAGATGATTTGTTAGGACATTTTGGTATCCTTGTGAATTCATTCTACCTGAAACGAATGCCCACACCATTGTAAGAAAAACAGCCCCAAGTCATGACAGACCCTCCACCTAATTGGCGCTTGGAGAATATTTCTTTTTCATTTCTTATATCATGCCAGTAGAAATTCCAGCCATCTGGTCCCTCCAAATTCCATTTTTTTCGTCAGAAAAAATAATTTCTATCTATTGGTTGTCCCAGGTCAAGACTTTCTGGCCAAAGTTCAAACGCTCTATTTTGTGTCTCTGCAGTAACTAAGAATTAGTCAATTTTGCTGTATAAGTGTACCTTCCAGACCTTCTAATTGTGTTATAAATCGTTTTTGACAAATTTTTAAACCTGTCGTCGGAATCAGTTTCCTGGTTGAGTACTTTCCAGTAGATGCAAGTTGGCAAACTCTTCTTTCATCACGCGAGGACAAAGTTTTAGGTCTTCCCCCCAGTATTCTTTTTACCATAATTGTCGTTCAATTTTAAAAATTGTTGACTACAGTCTTTGATCTTCCTATCTTTATCGCAATAGCACGACTACTCATTCCTGTTGAAGACAAAGCTTCGTTCTGTCCTCTTTCACGATCAGTTAACTTCTTACCCTTCGCCATCTTCACAAAGATCACCAATACTTCGAAGAAACCTATGACAAATATGAAAATTGCAGCGTTGTTACAAGCTAGTAGTTGCAATGGTAATTACACGATTATATTATATTTATTTTTAAAAAATGACTGGTGGCCTTAAAGTTTTTACTCAGGCAGAAATACTAACTTTGTAAATAACCCCATGTTTCTCATAATTATGTATTTACAAATTATGTTTATAGCATTTATTTCTTATCAATGAACATTAATAATTAATATTATTTGAATCCCTTTTATTTCATTTTACATTTTCTCAAAAATTTTTACTGGCCTTAAAGTTTTTACTCAGGCTGTATATCTCGAAGTAAATACTTCTAAATCTGAAAATATAAAATTTTCTGGAATTATTCAATGTTAATGAAAGGATTGCCGAATTTTTTTCATTTATGATAACATAAAAATAATAGTTACCTCCTTTTTTTTTTTTACTGAAATATTATATTTCATTTATTTTGGTGAATTTTTTTCATACATAGCTACCTAAAGCCATTCATATTAAATGTAGTAAAAACTCATTTTTTAAACAATACTTAATCAAAGCTTCAATTAAAACATTCAAATTAACAAACTGGGTTGCAATACATTTTATAGAAAAGTTAGTACCGGCAATCGAAGCAATAAATGGGAAACAAATCGTCTTTAATTTAAATGCAGTATTTTCTTCTCCGTCACTGATCTATTCGATTGAGAATCAACTCTCCTTCCCTCTGAGGAATACAGCAATTATTCTGGACATCCAAACGTGAACAGAGACAAATTGCTGGAGAGCTTCCGAATCTCCCTATCTTTTATTGCCATTAATTTGTTCCGTGAAACAATTTCGGAACATAATAATATCTCCAACAGGATTTGATAACAACGCTCCCCGAGCACTTATCTTGAATTTTCGCAATGCCTTCCAAGTTTCTATAAATTAAATCCATTAATTGAAGATTTATCGTTTGAGTAATTACTCCTGTGCCTTTAGCCAGTGAGACTTGGGGGATAAGGCCCCACGAACGATATTTATTCATTCGTAGGTCCTCAGCTTTAATCCAGTTTCCCTTAAAGGCAACTGAGGCATTCCTCTGTTTGGGAATGCTATGGGGCCTTAAGCTCATTATACATATTGAATTAATGTGAAAATGTATTCTTAAGCCCAGCCCAGAGTGGCTTAGGTAAGAAAGAGTCCAGTTGGGAAAGATTAGGTTCCCGCTCGGCTGTCTTCAAGAGAGGCAGACAACTCGACAACAGCGAGGATTAAACTTAGCTTAATCTTCGAAAATAAATGGTCTCCACGACTTCGTGAAAGAATTCGGAGATTATTCATCCCTTGGATTGAGTTGTCGTGATTTTCTTACTTGGAACCCTTCATGGCATATTCGAATCACTGAAGAAAATCTCCTTTGGAGGAAGAAAGTCACAAAATCCGTGCTTTTATGTTGATTCAATATGAAAGTGATTGAGTTATATGAATGATGGAAAAGTAAGGGGTTAATTTTGTTTGTTTGTGATTGCGATTGTTGAAACATTACTGAAAACAAATAAGCAGAAAAGACTTTTTAAAGTTAGAGGAGAATTTTCTAAAGTAAAGTTAACCAGGAAGATTTATTAGTAAAAAGAAATAAAGCTTAGAAAGTAATAAAGCTTTATTCATAATTGTATATTATTTCGCTGATTGTTTAATTATTAACATATACTACATTACTTATATTGCATATACCATATTACTTATATTATTTATATATTATATACTATATTACGTATATATATTACGTATATATTATGTAGTATCATCATCATCATTGGCGCAACAGCCCCAGGGTGGGCCAAGGCCGTCTGCCTGCTGTCAGATTTCTAAACGTATAATGTAGATGATTCATTTTACGGGATAAGGTTGTCAGCCCAACGCATAACGCTCTACGGTCATATTAGACCGGGACCTACGGTTTAACATGGATTCCAAACCACTACAAACATCCAAGGCGCCACCGAGACTCAAATCTGAAATCTGTGGCACCGAGCACCAGATTATATATTATACTATTTTGAAATAGAAAATATTAAATTTCAACAGTTTTTTATCGGTTATTATAATTAATTTTTAGAAAGTGTTTAATGAAAGTATTTTATAAAGTTCTAACGATGGCCTTATTTGTTTTATCTTGATAAGATGTTTAAACTCAATAATAACACTCTTTTAGATGTATGCAAAATAAAACCCATACACAAGAAATTAGTTTAGAGGAAAAAAATTTAGGTAACAAAATTGTCTGTTAAGCATATGTATTTGTTTAAAGATTCAAGGTCGGAAATTATATGCCAGAAGAGTCATAACGGCTATGGTGTACCCAAATTTGAATGCAAGCATAAAAATGGACATGCATTATGTCGTACAGGTACGTATGTCATTTTGTGAGATAGAGTTCCATGATAGTTGCAAATGGTCGGTTAAATCAACAACGGTCCGTATTGATTGTGTGCTAGGTTTATGGTTCATAATGTTCCATATGAAACTGATGGAAGAAAGATCTGGACAAGGTAACATGGCGACAATTTGTAAAGAACATTGGGGACAGCAGCGATATGGAAACAAGAATTACACTATGGGAAAACGCACCCTGCATTAGTGATATAAAATTGTAGCAGAAACTGTTCAACTCATATAAAACTTTGTTGTCAAGATGCGTTGGATAACGACGAGAATGCTCCTGTTGTCATAGGAAATTGCTTCATAACTTCTGGTATAGGTTCAGTGTGTCAATGAAACATACAAATTTTCTCCAACTAGCTTCCCCAGTTTACCGTTCATCTGCCCTCTTTCTAACTAATATAAGACAATCAAGGAAGAGATGGCTTTCTGTCGCCTTAGAATGCAATACATCTCCACTTAACTCTCCAATGAACTTTATCTAGACATCACTGAAGTCGCAGATGGTCGCAAAATAATATAATTTGGTGTTAATGACACATTACAGGGTCTCTGTTACGGAGCAATTCCTCAAGTGAACAATTTTCTATCATTTATTATGTCACTCTTTTGCCAACAATAGCTTGAATTTCTGTTCCAGATGCAGTACAATGAGCTACTGTCATGTAGCGAATACAGCTGCGTTCCTTCTCGGTAGAGCCCCGTGTGCAGCCTTACCGATCTTCTTGAGACAGTATCTTCCTGTGACCTCTGTTGCCAACAATCATGTACAACAGTCTATGCAAACTTTCTGCAATATCGTGAAAAGAATGTCCACCTTCTCGTAGTGCTATCACAGCAACATAGATTTGACAGACGCAAGAGGCATTTAAATCCATCTCACAGAATTATACGTGCCACTTGTGCGACACAATGCATGCTCATTTGCAAGCTTACATTCAAAATCATGATATGGCACTGAATAGTGATTTCATATGTAGAATAGTAGTATTGATATATACTACTGTCTGATATGAAATGGCTCTTCTATCGCATACTTTAACCTGTGATCTAGAAACTTTAATCAAATTTGTTATTTAGACAAATGCTTTGCCTAAATTGCATCTTTTTTTTAAATAATTTCTTCATAGTATTGGAACTTCATTTTTACCAATTCATTTTTCTCTTATTAAGCTAAGGGAGACCGAGCGTTAAATTTAAATTAGTGAATTTTTTTGTATTCTTAAAAATAAACTTCTGCATTATTTAACGGTTTGGAGGAAAAAATATATCTAATCAAATTTGAGCTCCGTTATAACATAAAAAATACAGACTTCTAATAAGTTGTTAATATCTTTAGTTGAAATTGCTTTGACAAAATATTTTCTTTTCTAATCAAATATTTTTGCAGAAATAAATAAAATTTTTAATAAATAATTCAATATAAATTGTTATAAGAAACACTTCTAAATTATTTCTTCTTAAGTTCTAACCAAATAAATTAATTATAAAACATCTATTTACTTCCAATACAATTAAAATTGGAATTCCAAAAATTAATTTTCAAAAGGAATTCGCTTTCTTTAAGATTACATTTGTGGTCGCATTTTAACATAAATCACTGAGAAATGAGATCCTTCACTGTAAGTTTTAGCGAGCAAAAACTGATGGGGAAAAAATACACGAATTCCCTCATAGAAAAACTTTTTTTTTGTTCAGTATCCTTCAAATAAAAATAACTCGAAATAACCATTTGCCTTCGGATGGTGGCAACAGGAAAAAAAGCATCTATCATCAATCAAGTGAATGAAAAGGTCGATGGAGACTATTTTTTATGGAGAACTCAGAAAAAAATGTTCATCGTATGTGTTAAATGGCAGAAGCAAGAACAGACTGATTTTATCTATCACGAGTATTATACTAAGTCTCCCTTACTGTAAGCAACTGCGAATAACGTTTGGGATAGCGTAGATTTCATGAAAGGATCTTTCACAGCTTAGAACAAAAAGAATTTTTTTTTTTTTTTTTCTTCAATAAAATCGTTTCGTGGTTGCTAAAGAAAATGTTTTGTGGATTATGAGTAATATCTAAGAAAACTATGTAATATATATTATGTAATGGTTTGCAGTGATACAATATGATTTAAGCATCAGATAGGCTGTCTTTTTTTAACATTCAAACACTTTTCATTGAAGCAAAATTATAGTTATTTTCAAAATACTTTATCATTTCATAATCATTTTTATAATAAATAATAAGCACTTTTAGTAAATATTATTAATATTATATAAGAGTATAAGTTATTATTAAGCAAGGAATGATCTCCTCACGTAATTCGAGAAACTTTCATTTCAAAAACTTTTATTTAAAATAAATGGCTGATTTTCATGTAATTTTACGTATTGTTCTAAAGCTGGCATGAAATATGTGTTGCTAAAAATATAACCACTCATTCATATCAAGTCATGTTGCTCTGTAGTTCCTTTGAATTGTTTGGCTTTCAAAAATATAAGCAAACTATTGCTTCAATATCCTCAAAATAGTGTCTGAGAATTAGTTTAGGTTTATAAAAATTAATTTAATCTTTACTTAACATACTTCACTGTCTGAATTGGGTAGTGCTTCTTGTAGTATTTCAATAATTGCTTCTTCATAAAGTTATGGAAGTTATTAAATGTTATATTTCTGTTGCAAATTAAATTTGGTATTCTTGTGGGAATTCTGTATTTATGGATTCCAATTTCGCCAAGTCTCGTTGACGCACCAAATAGAGTCGTCAAAACCACAGTATTTATTAACTGCAGGTGCCATTTTGTTTGTTTAGGAGGGAATATGTAGAAAGCAGCAAAAAAAAAAAAAAATCGCCGATATTTAGTGCGTCAACGAGACTTCGCGAAATTGGAACCCTAAAATGCAAAACTCCCAATCATGTAAATTCTAATTATTTTTTTTTCAACATTTCTTGGTTTATTGATATAATTCCACGCGTATTCGTCGAACAAAGGATGTTCACATATGATAAATTAAAATTTGTGAAAGGATTTCAGTTTCTATATTTTTACATATTTTTCCCATTGTTCTCTTGTAGCATATCTAGCATTAAAGAAAATCTAGAAATTCTCATTAATTTCATCTTTTCTTTTTTTCTTTTTCCCTTTGAATAATCTATTACACAAGCCTGTTGCAATTTATTTTACATTTTCTCAAAATGTAAATCGTTTTTCTATGAAAACAAATTGTCAAACGATAGAAAACGTAAATATTACATTATCATGGATTTTTATACTTTAATTTTACAAAATGTGTGTGTGTGTGTGTGTGTGTGTGTGTGTGTGTGTGTGTTGTCACCATGTGTGTGTTGTGTGTGTGTGTTGAAAAGCATGTGTGTTGTTGTTTAATGTGTGTGTATCGTCACTATATAGCTAAATTTTCATGTGTGTGTGTGAATTAAATAAAGCTATCATTTTTGTAACTGAGACTCAATTTCTTACAAAAATCAATCTGAATTTTTAATCTGAATTTTTTTAATGTTCACAAAAATTTTAATGAATAAATTTTTTATTTTGATTTTATGCAACTGTAATATTTGACCTAATAATAATAATTGGTAGCTCATGCCCATCCAATAACGTACTTGTCTAAATAAATCTCATTTACTAACCATATTAAATGAAATATATTTATCACTTTGACTCAATAAAAAGTGATTTCATTGTAATGTCTTAGTGTCCAATTGTGAGTCATACACTGACTGGGTGTATCTGAGGAATTGGAATTTCTGTTTGTACATTTTGACCTATGGATTTTTATCCTTTTAGGTATAAATGAGGCAACTTTCAATTCTGCTTGCTTACAGGAATTCAAACTGATCTTTCCTACATCAGATGCCAAATGTTCCAAATTAAAATAAAGCACCACAAATGTCTCCCCAACTAGGATCCCACTGCCGGCTCACTACAAATACAAGTCATTGAAGTCATTGCGTTTATAAATGAGAAAATATGACGTTTTTGACAACATAAAAGCCCTCGCATCAGACACCTGATATTAGATTTCGTGATTTTCTTCCTTGTATATAATAAAAGATTTATCTTTAAAAGATTCTTAGATGGCATCACTTCCAAATTAATTTTATTGAATAGCAGCAAAAAAAGGAAAAGCTTTTTCTATTATTAACTTATTTTCTATTTTCTTATAAAGAAATTAATTAATTCTAATACAGTTTCAACAAATTTAAGACTTTTCAATATAAATACAACAAATTCTCTTATTAATGTTAATTTTTTTTTAGCTAACAAATAAGATATATTTCAGATCACAAAATTAGAAAAAATTCAATTTTGGCATTTGCCAAAATGTATAACTGATAATCTGAAATTTTCTAAAATATAAATATGTCCATATTTTTAAAAAATTACAGTAATTACTACTTTATCGTTTATTAATACTTATCATTTTTATTGTTAAAAATCATTAAAATTACTAAAAAATAAAAACTTATAATTTTTATTCTAATAAAACAGAAAATTAAGTTCAAAAGTTGATTTTTTTATTTTAATTTTTGATATCAATGTAAGTTGATGATTGTTTTTTTAAATATCAACTTTACAGTTAACACACACAAAACAATATTTTAAAGAGAATAAAATTTTAATCTGCTTAATTAACATAAAACATTTTTAAACGAACATAATATGAGAAGGTGCAAAGCATTCAGTGAAAACATTTGGTAAAAAAAAGTTTTAAAGAAATAAAACAAAATTAAATTTCATAGATTTGTAATTCTCAAAGGAGATTCAATGCAGTTTTCCAAAAACTCAATAGAACTTTTCTGCTTTATTTTGACTCACTGACAGTTGAAATGAAAAACAACAGAAAAATAAACTCTAGTTTTAAAGGAAAAAAAATATATATAATCTCAAACCCCATTATAAATCGATCGCAAATGTACTTACACTCAGAAATTACATTTTCGAAATCGTTATTTTTCATCGCCATTTTAAAAAGACCAGAAAGTAAACAGGGAAAAAAAAAAAAAAGTGTTCGAGTGCCGAGATAAAATTTAATATTCAAATTTGGATCCACAATTTGATTGCTGAATTTATCAAAATTCTTTCCTAAGGAAGGGTTAGAAAACCGTGAAACATTCCAAAAAAGTAAAAGCAACAAATAAAAAAAAATAAATAAAAGACGATAATTTCTAATTTACCGCTGGCAACTGCGCGGAAGCACAACTGACACCCTCTACTGGGCAATCAATCAAGTGAGTATCAGTTTCTCAATTAACCACTTTGCGTTTTCGTAAAGAAAACAGAGAACTTAAACAAAAGAGTTTCTTTTTAAAAACTGCAAAGGTGAAAAAACGAAAGGTTAACATAACAAATTATCGATTACAATGAAAGAAAGTTAATTAATTGTTTTGTATAAAAAAAAGAAGGAACTTTTATAATTCAAAGAACTACTTGACCAGAAAAAAAAACGTTCTCTTTAGAACAACTAAAGAACATAAAAATTTTAATCAACAAAACATCTTATTTCTGATCATCATGAAAATTAGTTCCTGTGATATAAATTAATATTCAAATTTGGATCTGCAACTTGATTGCTGGATTGCCATCTATTATTAGATACATGCAACTTAAATCTAAAAAAATATAAAAATTAAATTAATTAATTAATTATTAATTTAATTTAATTTTAAATTAATTAATTAATATTTGAAAAAAACTGTATTAACATCAAATGTCATCCACTACAAGTTCAAAAAAAAAAAATGTATTTAAAGTTGAATAGATGAATAAAAAGTATTTTATTTACGATTGAAAATTTGAACAATATATATACAGGGAGAGTGTGAATTAATAGTAGGAATTGAAAAGAAGGAACTTGCACAATTCAGAGAACTACTTGAACAAAAAATGTTGTGTTTAGAATACTGAAGAACATAAGAACTTTTAATCAACAAAAGATCTTATTTAATTTAATATTTTTCATGGTCATGAAAATTAGTTACTGTAATATAAATTAATATTCAAATTTGGATCCACAACTTGATTGTGGATTTATCAAAATTCTTACCCTAAGGAAGGATTAAAAACCGTGATATATTCCAAAAAAAGTAAAAGCAACAAATAAAAGACGATAATTTCTAATTTACTCCTGGCAACCGCGCGGAAGCACAACTGACACCCTCTACTTGGCAATCAATCAAGTGAGTATCAGTTTCTCAATTAACCACTTTGCGTTTTCGTAAAGAAAATAGAGAACTTAAACAAAAGAGTTTCTTTTTAAAAACTGCAAAGGTGAAAAAACGAAAGGTTAACATAACAAATTATCGATTACAATGAAAGAAAGTTAATTAATTGTTTCGAATAAAAAAAAAAAAAGAAGATGGAACTTGCATAATTCAAAGAACTACTTGAACCGAAAAAAAAAATTGTTCTTCTTTCAGAATACTAAAGAACATAAGAACTTTTAATCAACAAAAGATCTTATTTTAATATTTTTGATCATCATGAAAATTAGTTACTGTTTGTAACAAAATGGGGGAGAAAAGAAAAAAAAAAAAGATTCAATTTTTCTTTTTATCTGATTCGTTCATTCTCTTATGAATATTTTTAAGTTGGGAATTTTTTAGTTTTTTTTATTCTAATTGTAGACGTTTATTAATCAAATCCGAGACTAAACAATTAACTTGGATGGATAAAAGAGCTAAATGCTGAAATGGCGAAAAGAAAGAAAAAAAGTGGAAAGAAAAGAAAAGAAAAAAGAATGGATCTTAATCACAGTAATTAATGGGAGGAAAAAAAACACTCATTTTTGTAACTGATTAACTGTAAACATTCCTTGAACAAGTTTTAATTAGATCTTTAAGTAATGAATTAAAATGCGTGATAGCCAATTCATATCAAAGCGAAAAATGAAATGAGTTAAGAAAATGAGCTTAATATATGAATACTTTCAGGAATTTTTAATCAAAACTCTTTTATTTAATATTTTTCTTGTTTCTTTCGCAATCTCGGTTGGAGTTCCATGGAAATTATTTGTTTTCACAGATATTTAATAAGTTTGATTTGAATTGGGTTGATATTTTGTAACTCATCAAAAACTTGTTTAAGATGATATTTAATAATGCAGACATGGTGATTATTTTTTTTATTATTGTATTTCTTTCGGTAATTTTCAAAGAATTTTCAATTTATAGATTTGATTAAATGTATAAAGTGTTTTTTTATTAAACTCTTTATGGGGAAAGTAAACATTCTTACTTATTTAATTTTAAAATTAAAAAGATACTGAATATATTTGGCGGTAATATAGTAAAATGAAATGATATATTAGTCGATGCCGACATCGAATTTGGAAATTGCATATTAAAGAGAAAATATTTCTGGGAAGAAAAGTGCTTTAAATAGCTACATTTTAATTAATACCATAAAAAACCATCGAGTATGGATTTACCTGGATGCATATCTGTTGGAAATTGAATTTTAAAGATGTTTCCATTTTAAGGCTGTTACCATTTAAGACTGGGGTTTAGACAAACGTTTTCAGTTTTTTTTTTTTTTTTTTTTTTTTTTTTTTTTTTAATGTAGAAGTATTAATCAAACTGGATAATAAATATGATAAACAAAACTATTTCAATCATTTGAATTATGTTGACATTTTTTATTTCTTAAATATTTATAATAACAATTTTTTTTATATATATATATATAAGCCGTAAATCTTTTAAGATTATGCTCCTCGTGTCTTTATGCTGAGTAAATCTAACTAACATTTTTAATTCTATTTAAAAGTACAAGAAAAATTTTAAAAGTTACAGAACAATAATATTTAGAATCATTACAAGTTATTGGAGATTTACATTTTAGTAAACAATTATTTAACAGTGTATGTAGATTTTTTTTTTTTTTTTTTTTATCTTCAAACTGTTATGCAACAGATAAATAAAAGTGATTTAAAATACATAAAAGTATAGATGAATATTTATGTCCAATCCAAAACATGACGGTTGACGTTTAGCATTTTGGAGCTATTTAGTCCCTGGGGGCTCCATTTCCAATATAACAGGAAATAAACAATTGAAAACATTTGAATATTCCCCAGTATAAATTTACATATTGATAAAAATAATAAAAACAATTTACAGAAACATTTTTATTTCCATTGGAAGGCTACAATAAGGAATAAAATAAAAAGAACACAAGGAATATAAAAGCAACAACACAACGAGAAATGAAGGAAATCACATAGTGACATGTTTAGCCCATAAGGGCCCTAGCCTCCAAGTAGCAACCATACACAATAGAGGAACAAGTCAGGGCAGACTAAAAGGTGGGATGAATCCATGTCTCTCCCAGATTCAAAAGCATGCATGTTGGGTTGCAAATATTCTCATTCGGAAAAGGTGATTGGCTAAACAATCATGGCCTGTCAAGAGTCTGGAAAGGGCAACTACTTTATACCTGGGCAGATCAGGGATGTTTGGAATAAAATTAAACCATATTTTAGATGAGTTGCCTTCACGGAAATTATCAAAGTGTGCCGTAAAAAGTCTCGGATCATCAGTTTTATCGAGTGAAAAGAGATGTCTTTACAAAATCATTGAAAAAGAGAAAAATTTACGCTGCCATTTAAGAACATTATTAGGAATATATGATTTTGTCTCATGGATTGCCATATTGTAATGATTAGCAAAAGCGTGTTAAAGAATTTACTGTTAATATGTTTGAGAACCATCAAAGAAGGAATGTTAATAGCTTTAATAAGATCAGAATTGAGTTTAAGGCATTTATCTAAAACATTAAAAGAGCCTTTTTATGTTTAAATACTACTATAAATAAAAAAATGTAGTGGTTAATAAAATCGATTGTTCACTTAATCATTTTTATAATTAATTTTAAAAGGTTTTATAAGAAAAAAATTGTCGTATTCTGTAATGATAGTATATGTTTAAAATTTTACACCAATATTTACCATAGGATAAGTTTAAAATTTGACATTAATATGTTTAAAATTTGAAACGAAAATGTGCCAAAAATATCGATAGGCATAGTCTTTTCTTAAAGCATGTAAATGCCATGAATGAAGTGTTCCGATTCCTAAATATGCAGTGTGTTATTATTGGTGACATTACAAAATTACGTTAAAAGAAATAGAATTAGATATTGAAATGTATTAACTTTTGCAGTAAAGACATTTCATAAGAGATTCCTTAGTTAAAATCTGAAATTATTATAAATTTTGTATTTAAGGTATCTAAATTTTATATATAAATATACTGATTTTTTTTTTTTATATGTCCCTATTATTTTGATTGAACCTAGGGTTTGAAAGCAAATGATGTAATTCATTTGGCAAGTCGTCTCATATAAATATCCTACATTATGAATAATAGATACAGTCAACCGCGATTTAATACAAATAAGAAGTCTTTTATAACTGAGCCACTCCAGCCTCGGAGAAATAAATCACTGGTTTGATTTTTATCATTTTATATCTATTTAATAATTATACAATCATTTATTGATCATCATTTTATCTCTATTAAAAATAGCAATATGTGATCTATTTAAAAATATACATGCTTTGCCTACGTGTTTCTAAATTACTGTTTTACCTTTTATTGAGGCTTTTATTTGTGTTAAAAAGTACTTTTACATTTTAAAAGTTCTTCATAAATCAATATTTAATAAAGTTTACCTCAAATACCCCACCAATAAACAATCATTTCAACAGCAATAAAAATAAGTTTTAAAATATTACTGAATTTCATGCGCCAAATGCTAATGTGTTGGAAAAATGTTTTTGAATAACAATTTCTATATTTTCTTATTTTTAAATAGATTAGATATAGTCATTTTTAAATGATTTTAAATAAATATTTTGTTAAACAATTTTCTATTTATAAAACTTACCATAATAATTTCTTTCTTATAATGATAGATAAAACGTATTCTTTTGTATTTATATATAAAAATAATTTACCACACAATAATACAGATGTCTACTATATAAAAACTGCATATTTCATAGCCTTAGATGTGTCAAATGTTTTATAAAATATAATACATCTGAAATTGCTTTGATGTCTTTTGTGTTGATAAAAAATTAAATTCCATAAAACATATTTAAAAAAAGAGCATGAGTACAGAATGTAAGCATCATAATATTTAACTATGATTCAGAAATATTATCCTACGTCACTTTCAAAGAAATTCATCTATTGTTTTGTCAAAAAACACTGCAAAAATATTAGTCGCAGAACGACACTCTGTAAACAAACATCTTATTTTTGAAAAAGCAGAATCAGATGTATAAACCAACAATGGAAGTGCAGAATCCTCAAGTAATGATTTACCAATGTCTTTATAAAAGTTAATCTCTGATAGCATTCTAAATCCCTGGGTCATAGATTTCGAGTAGAAACTCTGCCAATGGACAAAACAGGGTACTGCTACATTATTGGTAGTACTAATATAATTATATTTTCTTATTTGTTATTGTTCTTTTTCACTGAATTTTATTTAACAGCATAGAAATATTCTACTACTTTAAATTTAATTTATAATATTCTAATTCATTCTGTAAAGGTTTAGAATTAATTTATTCTTAAACATGTGGCCTTACATTTTCGAATTTAGAACCCTCTGGGATCGATTCGATCATAACTCTCGAACTATGTACACACTAGCAAAGATCGTACTAAATGAAAATGATAAGATGTGGCTTCCACTTATACTTCTTCATATTAAAGTGAAATTTCCCTTGCTCATTCTTCCTGAAATATTACCAATATCGGAGGAATCTGGACTCCTTTAACTCTGGCTAGATATGGATGAATTTGTAAGACGATGTTGAAGTCTTTATATCTATTCCTACATTTTAATTCCTTATTTTAAGCAATGTTCCTAAGATTGTTCCGGCCAATTTGTTAACCAAAACGAATATAACGGATTCTTCTCAAAAAATATTTTGAATAGCTAATATTTTTAAACATATACATGTTTTAATATTTCTATAATTCCTACCATGATTTTTTCAATTAATTAATTGAAAAAATGTGTTTTTTTTCAATTATGCGTCAATAAATGTGTTTTCAATTATTTTTCAGTGATTTTTCAATGAATTCAAATTTAAACTTTTTCACTTTAGATAACAGTCAAAATAATCCAGATTTTTTCATCTAAACTCACTGACCTCTCAACACATGGGGATCCTTAGTTTTTTAAAACTAAAACCATTTTTTTCTCTCATAGCAACGAGATTTAATTAAGATAAGTTTATACAATACATTATATTATTGTTTACTAATGATTACTAAAAAAAAAACAGATTGCCAATATTCAAAATGAGAACTTTTAATAAAATCTTATACTTTGATATCTGATCAACTGATCTGATCTAACCTAAAATATATTTATTTTTTATTTAATGCCTAACTGCATCATATTTTTGCAAACCTTTTTTAAATAAATGAATTACTTTTTAATTTATTATTATTATTTTGATGTTCTATTTTGAGAAAAACCCATTCAATTTTTTCTGACAAAAGAAATCCATGAATTTCATCTTACAGGATAAAAGGGATCCGCTGAAAAATAATAATTAAAGACACCTGTCCCAAGCTAAGCCGAACTTCAAAGGGTCAGTAGACCTTTTGTTAAGAACACATGCTATAATGCATATACTAGAAGTATTCGAGTCTTCTCTTATTTAAAAAAGCAATACATATACATATACATTAATATCTTTTAAGAAACTTTTGTCTTTTAACTAAAAATAGACTAAAGAATAATAGAATAGAATAGAATTAACTAAAGAATATGCGTGGGTTCACAATATCGTGCTTAAAGGTTCAAGTTTCTCTTCATATATTTTATTTATGCTCAGATGCCATAATTTACGTAAAATATGGACAAGGAATAGTATTTTATTTTTGGAATAGTATTTTAATATTCGTGTAATAGTAAATCTAGGAATACCATAAAAGATGAACACCAAAATTACCATATTTTATACAATGAATATCATTACCACAGTAAAACATTAGAATGTTTTTTTTTTTTTTTTCCATTTGAAAGCTAAATATTTTATGTCCCATTTTGATAATTAAGTAAAGTTTCATCTTAAATTTCATTTGGTGTTTCATTGTAAGGTTTTTAAAATATTTTAGAAACTTTATTTTATCTAAAAAACAAATTACTACAATTTAAATGAAATTTTTAAATGAATTGAAAATAATTAAATTTTATTCCATTTTAACTATTTTTTAAAATAATTTTTTATTTTATTTTATTAATAATAAGAAGAATATTAAAATGTTATTATTTAATTATTTTATCGTTTATTTTAAATGTTATTAATTTTTTTTTACATGGGTTTAATAAAATAAGCCTCACACAGTTTTTTTTTTTTTTTTTTTAATATTGTAATTTATTTTCTAATTTTCATGAAAAAAGTAACATTTTAAAGATAGACTATTTCATAAATTATTAAATAAAATGCTATCAAAAATTTTCAAAATTCTTTTTCTGAAATAATGTAGGAAATTTTTGTTTCTGGTATTAATAAACGTTAATAGCGATATATCTAAAATTTTAAATAAATTGAAATAACCATTAATTGATTTATATTTTAAAATGAAGGGAATCATTTAATATACTATAATAAATATCCTCAAAGAAAATTTCTATTTATTTATGCAAGTTTTTAACAAAACTACATGTACATTTATAATTCAGTAAAAATTTTTAATTTAAATTAGATAAAAATTGAAACATCTGCCTATTTACTAACAAACAATGATTTGTACTTATAACTAATTTCTTATTATTTAAAAAATTAAATTATTAAATATTAATTATTAATCATTAATTTTTAATTATAATCATCATAGATTTGGGTTTGACTAGATGTTTTGTGCTTAAGTTTCGAACCTTCAACTACCAATATCAAAAAAACTTTTACACACGACAAATAAGTATGCTAGCGCCATCTATTATCACAAATCTTAGAAAAACATTCTCGTATTGCATATCTTATGGATGTTTTGTTTAGAAATATATAAATAATATTATTTTACTAATAACGCAAAAGATTTCATTGCTTATATCAACATTATCTATTTTCTCAATAAAATTTATTATACATTAATTTTCCTTGTAATAAATATGTTCTGAATCAAATGCAGTTACAAGATCAAATAATCTTGAAATCCTAATTTTTTTCTAATAAAAAAATATTTATTTTTATCTCGATAAATTGAACTTATTAAATACTGTAGCAGGAACCAAATAATAAAAAAAACATAAAATTTGAAACACTTTTTAACTACTTCAAGAAAATATAGAATTTTCTTAATAAATCGATTTAGAATTTTAGTTTTTAAAATAATTTTAAAAATTAAAATCAGAAGTGAAAACGTTTGAATTTATTTCTATACGTTTCTTCTGCAAGTCTATATTTATTTTATTATTATTTTATAATACAGAACCTTACGAAAATTTTAGTACAATATAAATTTATAAAACAAAACATTAAAAAAACTATTTCTTAAAAAAATTACATATATCTGACAAACAATTTGCTTGATTTAAATCTATCTTAGAAAACAATTCAACTTAATATTTATTTTTTATGTTACTTTTTTAAAACTATATTGTTATTCAATTATTTATTCTATCTGCAATCTTATCCAAAATATTTTTCTTTTCGAATTCTTTGTAGTCGTGCCTCAATTTTATATATAGCGTTTGAAGAAAAAGAATAGTATTACAATACTACGTAAAAAAGAATTTAAAGAGAATTGTAGTATTACTATGCTACAATTTTCTTTAAAAATAAGTAATAAGATCAGGTAATAATGTAATAAGATCACAAATTTATATTTTGAACAATATTGATGAAAAAATTACATTGAAGAATTTTTAAATTATTATAAATATACGTTGTTGAATGTTATTCAATGCATCAGACATATCTAGATTTTCAAATGCTGCTTTTGTATATAATTTATTATTTCTATTTTAAAGTATAGGACGGAAATTTAAAGAAATTTTAGAATAAAATAAATCTAAAAATCAAAGCAATAAAAGAAAAATATTTCCTTTGAAAACATTTATGTTCATCAAAATATTCTGTTGAGCAATAGTTTACTTGATTTTTTCAAGGACTCTAGTTAAAAATCACTTATATTCATTTATTATGCGACTTTCAAGTTAAATAGCTTCAAATGTTAATCAGTAATCTATGCATCTGTTATCTTATCCGAAGTATTTGGATTTCCCATTATATATTGCCCTACCTCAATTTAGAAGAAGGAAGAATAACATCTACTACAATTGTCTTTTATAAATAAATAATAAGACTACAAATTTATATTTCGATGAATATTGATGAAACAAATATACATTCAAAAAATATATAATATTTTAAAAATTCAAACTTACTGTTATTCAATGCACCAAACATAACGTGGTCGTTTATAGTACTGATGCAAAAGTTGAGTTGCAGCTGTTTGAAAGAAAAGTTAATCAAAAACCTATCGCCGTCAGTTAACCGAAGGCTGCTGCTCTTTACTGTCACAAGGATTACTATGTTAGAATTTTCCTGGCTTTATCATGTTGCATAAATATCAGTCAGTTGCCTATAGAAAAGAGAAGACATTTTCTCTTTCCTATCTTCAGGACATTTTTGGGGGATCTAGTGTCCCATAAACAATCCACCAATGGGTTGAGAGGGTTTATTGTCCTCAAGAGGACTTTTAGGATTAACTAACTGTTCCTTAAGGAGAAAAACCGAAAATATTTCTACTAATCTCTCTAACTGTTGATGTGATATTTTCATATACTATCGCAAACTTATATATATATCAATATATATCAATATATATGAACTTGCGATACTTATCAATATCACCCTCTATATTTTTAAAAGTAACGTCTGTATCGCTTGTCCAACAGCGGATTCGAACCTCCTCTTCTTGCCTACTTGATTGGTTTGGTTTGGTTTGGTTTGTCGCTCTACGGTCATCTTATGCACACTTGAGGCTAAACAGACCGGGACCTACAGTTTAAAGTGGATTCTGAACCACTACAAACACCCATGGCACCGCCGGACTTTGAACCCGAAGCCTGTGGTACCGAGCGCCAGAGCGCTAGCCACTCGGCCATTCAGGCCCTCTTGCCTACTTGAAGAGCCGAGCATCGCATTCACAAGTTATCTGCTGGCCTGGTGGCCATGTGGCTAGCACTCTGGCCTTTGGTATCACAGGCTCCAGGTTCGAAACCAGGAGGTGGCATGATGTTTGTGTGGGATTCGGAATCCACTTTAAACTATAGGTCCCCGGTCTGTTTAAATCTCTTGGGCACAAGATGACCGTAGAGCGACAAACAAACAAAAACACAAATTATTTGTCAATATGTTACTTTAGTGGTGTACTTTTGCTGCACGTATTCATTAGTTAACGTTGTTCATAAAAAGTTTATTTAATATGTATCATTATAGTTGCTGTCCATATATTATTAATGGTAGTTTAACTCATGAACTAATGTTAAAGCATGCATTCAGCATGAATTAGGATGTATATTCGAATCAGTCTGCAGCGTGTGTTGCTGAGACGAACAGACTCGATGGAAATTGTAACAGCGTATGTAAGCATCTCGCATCGTCAGTCTGGTCCCCAATGGGGATTTTCTATGTTTTCTCTCACACAGTTTACAAATTTTATACAGTTAACCCTAAAAAATTTTTTTGAAAGATATCATGCATCTCCTTGCGGATGTTTACATTTATGAAACCTAAAATACCCAAATTTTCAAAAAAAAAAAAAAAAAATCAAGTACTGAGGATTGATCAAATATTTAACTTCACTGCAATACGTATTTTTAAAATCATCATCATTGGCGCAGGAGGCCCATGGGGGGACCAAGGCCGTCTGCCTGCTGGCAGATTTCGAGACAAGAAATGTTTTTTTCTTTTTACGGGGTAGGGTTGTCAGCCCAATGGCCAACGTTCATATTAGACCGGAACCTACGTTTAACGTGGATTCCGAACCACTATAAACATCCATGGTACCGCCGGGAGACTGAATTCGAACCCAAAACCTGGGGCACTGAGCCAGAGCGCTGCTTTAGTCATTCGGCCCATGGGGGTTTTTAATAACTTACAATACATGCACTTAACCTTTGATATTTTATTAATTGTAATTTTTTTAATTATTAAAAAATATTTTTAATAAGATAAATGATCTCCTAAATCAATAAATTAAAAATAAAAATTATTTTTTTTTTTTTTTTTCCTATCAAGTAATACAGCTACTTTTTGCAATAAATGAGTATTGATTCAAGACACACAACTGGCTAGGTAGTAATATCTAATAATTTATTAGTGAATAGATATACAGGTGCTTCAACATTTAGATACAAAAATTAAAACTAGATAAAAAATGTCTATGGGCCGGAGTGACATGCAATTCGCAGATTATTGGCAGATTCGTTGCTGGAACTAGATTCTGTGTGATAAGAAAAAGAATAAGTTAAAAATCTTGCTAATAGATGGCGCTACTGTAGATAATTCCCTGGAAGTCAGGTTATTCCACACAAAAAAGCAAAATTTGAACATAAAATCATTATTGAATATTGCATGACATTTTTAATGATAATAATTTGAAATTAAAGTGAATGATATTATTGTGTTTTATAAATGCACACGGTACTTATTCATGTTTTCAATTTTCTATCTGGCTTCATATGATAATCATGTATACCTACAACTTATGATAGCCTTTTGACTGCATCATGACTTGATTTCTTTTGACTTAGAGATTTATACTCGTGCCAGCTGCTTTTATCTCAATTTAACCAATTGTTCTTAAGAAAGAAAAATCAGAAAAAAAAAAAAATAAGAAAAGATAATACAAATAAAAAAGATCCTCAGATAATCAGTACTCAATTTGATTGATTAAAAAAAGTATTAAAAAAGAAGCGCCTAAATGACTGACGTTATGACGGCCTCCATAAAAAATCCAACATATTCTGCAACTATTTCAGAAGATGGATCGAAAAAGTCCCAAACATTTGCACGGTAGAAAGATGAAGTCTGTAAGAAAGATGGCATTTCCTTATTTAACATTTTATGAGAAGAACAGGAACATTTCTTGCTAGATGAAAGAGATTTTCAGATTTTCTGCAAAACTGCATACAAATAGAATCCAATTTCCTTTGGAATTCTTTCAGGGTGGCATTGAATTTACATATTCATATCATATCATTTATAATGTTAAAGTGATTAATAATATAATCCATATATTTCAAATTATAATGTTAAAAGTAATGCTCGTCATCGTGATAAAGCTGGCAGATGATGTCATAATAGCAAGTCGCATGTAAGAGTTTATGTACCTAAGAGGATATATTGTACCGTATATGTTGTACCGTATTTATTTTTAATTAAAACATTACCAAGAACCTAGTTTTCAAAACTGCATTTGTGTAAAGTCAACCCATTAAAGACCAAACACTTTTCCACTTGACGAAAATGAATGCCATTTAATTTTTACACTTAGAATCTAATTATGAGAATAAAATGGAAAATGGAAAAAAAAATAAATAAATAAAAGGAGTCACAAAAGTTTAAGAAATTGTAAATTTGCAAAATGATTAATTTTTCGATACACGAATTTTTTAAAGCTATCTTATTTAAAGGTGCATTGCATTTTCTACGCGTAATTATAATTTGGCAGAATAAAAACTAAAAGCATCATAAAAAGTTTTGAAAGTTACTGGAGAATAATGGAGAATAATCCATCTGGAGAACATTTTTTTTGAGAATAACTCAACTGGAGAATTTTGAGAATACTTCAACTGATGAATAATTTTGAGAATAACTCAACTGGAGAATAATTTTGAGAACTCAACTGGAGAATATTTTTGAGAATAGCTCAACTGGAGAAAAAAATTTTTAAAATAATTCAACGGGACTTTTGAAAAATAATTTTGAGAATAACTTAAATGTAAAGAAAAAAAAATCTGCAAAATTATCTAAAAAGAACAATTAATCGCTAGAAAATTATCATAAGAGACCAAATAAATTTTTTTGTCGTAATCAGAGACACTTCTTTTATTACATGCAGTAAAGAAGTTTTTATAAATTTATCATAAAACAAAGATAAAAATCGTTGATGTAACGTTGCATTTTGAGTTTATCAATCTTGAATAGGTTAATATGACAGTCCGGAATAACATATTACCTAATGTTTAAATTATAAATATAATTGTTATCTAAAAATTTAAAAGAAACAAAATAAACATTATAATCAAAAATTCATTAAATCTAGAAAGCTGAACAAATACATCACATTATATGCCTTCCATTAGAGTAAGATACTCTAAGTGTCATTCAGAAAATGGAGTCTTCTCATCTGCAAACTCTATTGAACACTAAAATATTAGCCAATATGTAAACTATAAATATAATCTTTATCTAAAAATTTAAAAACGAACATAATAAACATTCTTACAATAGAATAACCAAACATGCATTAAAATCCAGAAAGCTGAGCAAATACATCACATTATACCCATTCCATTAGAGTAAGTTATTGTTACATATCACTCCAGAAAATAGAGTCTTCTCATCTGTAAACTTCTTTAAGTTGAAAAACGAAACAAAAAGTGCATTTGGTTATGAACTAAAGATTATCATCGTCTCGTGTACGCCTTTGGGGATGGCCATGAAACGAACGGCGAGACAGCGAGACCAAAAATCGCACAGTTTTCTCCCGATAAAAGGTTTTATGGCACTCGAGGGCGTATGTAGAGTAACCTGACTTGATCAAAAGCATAACAACCAGACAGAATTAAAGTTTACTAATTCCGAGGGGAATCGGTTCCTTCCAGTGAGTGGTAAACCTTTTAAGAATTTCATTGGAACTTTATAACAATATTAGCTCCAGGACTGAATTATATAACGGAAGAAACAAAGTTTCATAAAAATTTCACATAGAATTGAGAAGTATTGTGAGTTCTATAAGAATGGTTAATAAGTTGATAGTGAAAAAAGATTTGTTACATAACATTTTCTCATTTTATATAAAAGTAAAATATATTTCGTTGTTGCATTCGCATTTACTAGTATAATGAACATTCTTTTATTATAATGAATTTATCTTAATCAACTTAATATTAACATTTTTAAAGTAATGAATATGTTAATAATAAAGGGAGAACTTCGTTTCTTAAATACTAAAGGATGAGATCCAATATTACATGAGTCAATAAATACCATAATAAAGTTTACTTCGATAACTTTACTTAGGAATTATGTATTGAAGTCAATCATAATTTTGGACTATCATAGATTTGGTTTGGTTTGTCGCTCCACGGGTCATTTTATGCACACTTTCGGCTAATTAGACCGGGACCTACAGTTTAACGTGAATTCCAATACTCACAAACATCCATGAAACCGCCAGTATTCGAACCTGAAGCCTGTGGTACCTAAAGATAGCCACTCGGTCAATAGGACCACAGAATAAATAATAGCTTCATAGAAAGTTTTGACAGGTACTGTAGAATAATTTTGTGAATAACTCAAATGGAGAATAATTTTGAGAAAAACTGAAATGTAAAAGAAAAGAAAAAATCTGCAAAAGTATAAAAAAAAAAAAAAAAACGATTAATTTTTTTGAAAATTATCGTAAGAGACCAAATAAATGTTCTGTCATAATCAGAGAGGCTTCCTCTATTGCATGCAGGAAAGGAGATTTTAAAAATTTTATCACAAAACATATAAAAGAAATTTATGTAAGGTTGAATTTTCGCTTTGTCAGCCTTAAATGGGTTTAATATGAAGTAATAAATTATTACCCAATGTTTAAATTATAAATATAATTTTTATCTAAAAATTTAAACGGAACATAATAAACATTCTTACAATTGAATAACCAAAAATGCATTAATCTAGAAAGCTGAACAAATACATCACATTATATGCATTCCATTAGAGTAAGTTATTGCTACATATCACTCCAAAAAATGGAGTCTTCTCATCTGTAAACTCTTTTAGGCTGAAAAAAGAAAGAAAAAAAATAAAGCATTTGGTTATGAACTAAAGATTATCATCGTCTCGTATGCGCCTTTGGGGATGGCCATGGAACGAACGGCGAGACAGCGAGACAAAAATCGTGCAGTTTTCTCCTGATAAAAGGTTTTATGGCACTCGAGGGCGTACGTAGAGTAACCTGACCTGATCAAAACCATAACAACAAGACAGAATTGAAGTTTACTAACTCAGAGGGGAATCGGTTCCTTCCAGTGAGTGGTAAACCTTTCAAGAATTTCGTTGGAACTTTTATAACAATCTTAGCTCAGGACTGAATTAAATTACGGAAGAAATAAAGTTTCATAAAAATTTCATATAGAATTCAAATGCATTTTGGGTTCTAAAATAATGGTTAATAAGCTGATAGTGAAGAGGGATTTATTGTATAACAACTGCTCATTTTCTTTAAAGTAAAATGTATTTCTTTGTTACATTCTAATTTACTAATTTAATGAACATTCCTTTCATTATATTGAATTTCTCTTAACCAATCTAATATTAAAAATTTTTTTTAAACACATGTAGTGAACAAGTTCAAAATAAAAGCAGAAACTTCGTTTTTAAATACTAAAAGATGAGATTTAATATTACCCCAGTCCAGTAAATACGATACTACTACAGTTTACTTCGATAACCTTATATGAGAATTGTGTAGACCGGCATTTACAGTTTAACGTGGAGTCGAAGCCACTAACAAACATCAATGCCACAGCCAGGATTTGAATCTGAAGTCTTTGTATGTTATGAAATGGTGCATTGCTTTTTCTACATGTAGTTAAAGTTTGGTATAATTAAAAAACATAGCTTCATAAAAAAAAATTTGTCAAATAGTGGAGCATAATTTTGAGAATAATTGGAATGTAAAAAGAAAGAAAAGTCTACAAAATTATCTAAAACGAAAAATTAGAAATCTAATTAATAATTAAATTAGCTAGAACGACTAATCGTTAGAAAATTATCGCAAGAAACCAAGTAAATTTTTTGTCTTAATCAGAGCGGCTTCCTTTATTACATGCAGTAAAGTAGATTTTAAAAATTTATCACAAAGCATAGTTTATGTAATGTTGCATTGTTGCTTTGTCAGTCATAAATGGGTTTAATATGACAGTCAGGAATAAAATATTGCCCAATGTTTAAATTATAAATATAATTTTTATCTAAAAATTTAAATGGAACATAATAATAAACATTCTCACAATCAAATAACCAAAAATGCATTAAATCCAGAAAGCTAAGCAAATACATCACATTATATGCATTCCATTAGAGTAAGTTATTGCTGCATATCATTCCAGAAAAATGTAAACTCTTTTAGACTGAAAAATGAAAAAAAAAACTACATTTTCTACATGTAGTTATAGTTTTGTAGAATAAAAGCATAGCTTCACAAAACATTTTTACAGGTACTGGAGAATAATTTTGGGAATAACTCAAATGTAAAGGAAAAATCTACGAAATTATCCAAAAAGAAAGATGAGTCGTTAGAAAATTATCATAATAGACCAAATAAATTTGTCAAAATCAGAGAGGCTTCCTCTATTAAATGATCTAAAACATTTTTAAAAATTTATCACAAAACATAGAAAAAAAATTAGTTCAGGCAATACTGCAGTTTTGCTTTGTCAGTCTTAAATGGGTTACTATGACAATTCGGAATAAAAATATTACCCAATATTTAAATTATAAATATAATTTTTATCTAAAAATTAAAAAAAAGGAACATAATAAACATTCTTACAATTGAATAACCAAAAATGCATTAAATCTAGAAAGTTGAGCAAATACATCACATTATATGCATTCAATTAGAGAGTAAGTTGTTCCTACATATCCCTCCAGAAAATGGAGTCTTCTCATCTATAAAAACTTTTAGGCTGAAAAACGAAAAAAAAAAAGGAACAAAAAACATTTGGTTAGGAACTAAAGATTATCATCGTCTCGTATACGCCTTTGGGGATGGCCATGAAGCGAATGGCGAGACAGCGAGACCAAAAAATCGCACAGTTTTCTCCTGATAAAGGTTTTATGGCACTCGAGGGCGTACGTAGAGTAACCTGACTTGATCAAAACCATAACAACCAGACAGAATTAAAGTTTACTAACTCCGAAGGGGAATCGGTTCCTTCCAGTGAGTGGTAAACCTTTTAAGGATTTCATTGGAACTTTATAACAATCTCAGCTCCAGGACTGAATTGTATTAAGGAAGAAATAAAAGTTTGATAAAAACTTCACGTAGAATTCAAATGCAATGTGGGTTCTAAAAGAATGGTTAATAAGCTGATAGTGAAGAGAGAATTATTAGATAGCAGCTGTTCATTTTCTATAAAGTAAATATATTTCTTTGTTACATTAGCATTTATTAATTTAATGAACATTATTTCTATAATAACAGATTTATCGTAATTAACGTAATATTAACATTTTTTAAAACACATGCAATGAACAAGTTAATATTAAAAGTAGAAACATTTTTTTAAAATACTAAAAGATGTGATCCAATATTAGCTGAGTCCCATAAATACCGTAATATAATTTACTTCGATAACTTTACTTCGGAATTGTGTATTGAAGTAAAATATAATTTTGGACTGTCATAGATTTGGTTTTTGTGTGACGCTCCACGGTCACTTCATGCACACTTTGAGCTAATTAGACCGGGACTTACCGTTTAACGTGGATTCCGCATCACAAATAAACTCACGTGCAACTGCAAGATTCGAACTTGGAGCTTGTGATACCAAAAGTCCAGAGCGCTAGCCAATTGGCCAACAGGCCGCTGCATAAAAAGAGATTTTTAAATATATCACAAACCACATAAAAAAAATTTTATGTAATGCTGCATTTTCGCTTTGTCAGTCTTAAATGGGTTTAATATGACATTCCGGAATAAAATATCACCCAAAGTTTAAAAAAATATATATAATTTTTATCTAAGAATTTAAACTGAACATAATAAAACATTCCTACAATCAAATAACCAAAAATGCATTAAATCTAAAAGCTGAGCAAATACATCACATTACAAGCATTCCATTAAAGTATGTTATTCCTACATAACACTCCAGAAAATGGAGTCTCTCACCTGTAAACTCTTTTAGGCTGAAAAAAAAAAAGAAAGAACGAAAAAATTATTTGGTTATGAACTAAAGATTATCATCGTCTCTTATGTACGCCTTTGGGGATGGCCATGGAACGAACGGCGAGACAGCGAAACCAAAATCGCACAGTTTTCTCCTGATAAGAGGTTTTATGGCGCTCGAGGGCGTACGTAGAGTAACCTGACTTGATCAAAACCATAACAACCAGACAGAATTAAAGTTTACTAATTCCGAGGGGAATCAGTTCCTTTTCAGTGAGTGGCGAACCTTTTAAGAATTTCATTGGAACTTTATAACAATCTTAGCTCCAGGACTAAATTATATTATGCAAGAAATAAAGTTTGATAAAAATTTCATATAGAATTCTAATGCAATATGGGTTCTAAAAGAATGGTTAATAAGCAGATAGTGAAGAGACATTTCTTAGATAATAGCTGTTCATTTTCTATAAAAGTAAAAATATATTTCTTTGTTACATTCGCATTTAATAATGTAATGAACATTCTTTTATCATAATGAATTTCTCTTTATCAACCTCAATATTATTTTTTAAAAACACATGTAATGAACAAGTTAAGAATAAAAGGAGAAATTTCGCTTTTTAAATACCAAAAGAGGAGATTCAATACTACATGAATCCATTAAATACCAATAATGAATTTACTTCAGTAACTTACTTGGAAATTGTGCATTGAAGTAAATCATACGGGGAACAATCATAGATTGTGTTTGGTTTGTCGCTCTACGGTTATTTTGTGCATACTTTGATCTAATTAGACCAGGATCTACAGTTTAACGTGGACTCCAAGCCACTACAAAAATATGGCACCGGTGGAACGCGAACCTTATGGTCCGCTACCTCGGCCTATCAGGCAGACAGAATTAAAACATAGCTTCATAAAAAATTTTGACAGGTAATGGAGAATAATTTTGAGAATAATAACTGGAGTATAAGTTTGAGAATAATTTTGACAATAACTTAACTGGAAAATAATTTTTCAAATCTAAAGAAAAAAAATTTGCAATATTATCTAAAACGAAAATTAAAATCTAATTAATAATTAAATTATCTAGAACGACTACTCGTTAGAAAAATTAACATAAGCGACCAAATAAATTTATCAGATTACATACTATTACATGAAAGTATACTGTATTCTATTACATGCAGTAACGGAGAAAAATTTATGACCAAACATAGGAAAAATATAGTTTATTTAATGCTGCATTTTCTCTTTATCAGCCTAAACTTGGTTAATAGGGCAGACGGAATAAAATATAACCCAATATTTAAATTATGAACATAATTTTTATCTAAAAATTTAAACTGAACATAATAAACAAATAATAACATTCTGGATTTAATACAATTCTGGATTTAATAATAACCAAAAATGCATTTTTTGGTTATTTGATTTCAAATAACCAAAAATGCTCAGAATGCTGAATACATCATATTATATGCATTCCATTAGAGTAAGTTATTACTACATTTCACTCAGAAAATGGAGTCTTCTCATCTGTAAACTCTTTTAGGCTGAAAAACCGAAAAAAAGAGCACAAAATATTTGGTTATGAACTAAAGATTATCATCGTCTCGTGTACGCCTTTGGGGATGGCCATGGAACGAATGGCGAGACAGCGAGACCAAAATCGCCAGTTTTCTCCTGATAAGAGGTTTTATACACTCGGAGGGCGTACGTAGAGTAACCTGACTTGATCAAAACCATAACAACCAGACGGAATTAAAGTTTACTAACTCCGAAGGGGAATCAGTTCCTTTTAGTGGAAGGTAAACTTTTAAGAATTTCATTGAAACTTTATAACAATCTTAGCTCCAGGACTGAATTATATAACGGAAGAAACAAAGCTTCATAAAAATTTCACATAGAATTGAGAAGCATTGTGAGTTCTAAAAGAATGGTTAATAAGTTGATAGTGAAGAGAGATTTGTTACATAAGAGTTTCTCATTTTATATAAAAGTAAAATATATTTCGTTGTTGCATTCGCATTTACTAGTTTAATGAACATTCTTTTTATTATAATGAATTTATCTTATTCTACCTAATATTAATATTTCTTAAAACACATGCAATGAATAATTTAATAATAAAAGGAGAAACTTTGTTTCTTAAATACTAAAAGATGAGATCCAATATTACCTCAGTCCAATGAATACCATAATAAGATTTACTTCAATAACTTGGGAATAAAGAGATGTTTATTCCCAAGTTGGTTTGGTTTGATTAGTAAATCATGATTTTGAACTACAACAGATATTAAGGTTCCTAACCATGAGAGAAAGAATCTCTATATTAAAAAATCTCAATAATTTTGAGAATAATTCAACTCGATGATATTTTTTGATAACTCAACTCGAGAATATTTTTTTGGGAATAACTCAACTACAGAATAATTCAAATGTAAACAAAGAAAAATACGAAATTATCTAAAAAGAAAAGATGAATCTTTAGAAAATTATCGTAATAGACCAAATAAATTTTTGTCAAAATCAAGAGAATTCCTCAATTACATACATTAAAGAAAATCATCATACATACATTAAAGAAAAGTTTATCACACAACATAGAAAAAAATATAGCTTATGTATTGTTGCTTTTCGCTCTGTCAGTATTAAATGGATTATACATGACAGTCCGGCATAAAATATCACATGTTTAAATTTTCAATATAATTTTTATCTGAAAAATTTAATCGGAACATAATAAACATAACAATACAATAACCAAAAATACATTAAATCTAGAAAACTGAGCAAATGCATCACATTACATGCATTCCATTAGAGTAAGTTACTCCTACAAATCACTCCAGAAATGGAGTCTTCTCATTTGTAAACTCTTTTAGGCTGAAAAACGAAAAGAAGTAAAAAGAAAAAAATCATTTAGTTATGAAGTAAAGATTATCATCGTCTGGTATACGCCTTTGGGGATGACCATGAAACAAATGGAGAGACAGCGAGACCGAAATCGCGCAGTTTTCTCCTTATAAAAGGTTTTATGTCACTCGAGGGCGTACGTAGAGTAACCTGACTTGATCAAAACCATAACAACCAGACAGAATTAAAGTTTACCAACTCCGAAGGGGAATCAGTTCCTTCCAGTGAGTGGTGAACCTTTTAATGATTTCATTGGAACTTTATAACAATATTAGCTCCAGGACTAAATTATATTACGAAAGAAATAAAGTTTGATAAAAAATTTCACATACAATTCAAATGCATATGGGTTTAAAAGAATGGTTTATAAGCTAATAGTAAAGAGACATTTATTAGATAACAGCTGTTCATTTTTAGTTTACTTTTTTTTACTAGCAATTTAATAATAACATTCTTTTATTATAATACCTAATATAAAATTTTTTTTTCAAAAGCACATGCATTGAGCAAGTTAATAATAATAAGAGAAACTTCTTTTCTTAAATACTAAAAATATCAGATCCAACGTTACCCGAGTCGTATGAATACTATCATACGATTTTTTCAATAACTTGGGAATTGTGTAAAGTAAATAGATGATTTTATTCCCAATAGATTTGGTTTGATTTGTTTTTCATGATTTTGAACTAACAATAGATATTATGATTCCTAACCAAGAGAATCAATCTCGATATCAAAAAAAAATCTCAATCTTTATCTCTTAAAAACTCCTAATTTTGAGAATAACTCAACCAGAATATTTTTTTGAATAACTCAACTGGAGTATATTTTGTGAATAACTCACTAAGAATAATTTTGAGAATAAATTAAATGTAAACAAAGAAACATCTGGAAATTGTCTGAAAAGAACAATTAACTAGTTAAATAATTATCATAAGAGACCAAATACATTTTTGTCATAATCAGAGAGGATTCCTCATTGCATGCAGTAAAGGAGAATTTTAAACATTATCACAAAACCGTATAAAAATAGTTTGTAACGTTACATTTTCGTTTGTCAGTCTTAAATGGACTAATATGAACGAGGAATAAAATATTACCCAATGTTTAAATTATAAATATAATATTTATATCAAAATTTGAACGAAACATAATAAACATTCTTACAATCGAATAATCAAAAATGCATTAAATCCAGAAAGCTGAACAAATACATCACATTATATGCATTCCATTATTGTAAGTTATTGGTACATATCACTCCAGAAAATGGAGTCGTTTTCATCTGTTTTAACTCTTTTTAGGTTGAAAAACGAACAAAACCATTTGCTTATGAACTAAAGATTATCATCGTCTCGTAATTTTGGGGATGGCCATGGAACGAACGCGAGACAGCAAGACCAAAATCGCACAGTTTTCTGCTGATAAAAGGTTTTATGGCACTCGAGGGCGTATCTAGAGTAACCTGACTTGATCAAAACCATAACAGACCAAACAGAATTAAAGTTTACCAACTCCGAAGGGGAATCAGTTTCTTCCAGTGAGTGGTAACCTTTAAAGAATTTTATTGGAATTTTATAACAATATTAGCTCCAGGACAGAATTATATTACGGAAGAAATAATGTTTCAAAAAATTTCATGTAGAATTCAAATGCATTGTGGGTTCTAAAAGAATATTTATTAAGCTGATAGTGAAGAGAAATTTATTGCATAACAGCTGCTTATTTTCTACAAAGTAAAATATATTTGTTTCTTGCATTAGCATTTACTAGTTTTTTTTTTTATTATTATAATGAATTTCTGTTAACCAACCTAATTTTAATATTTTTTTTTTAAAACGTATGCAATGAACAAGTTCATAATAAAAGGTGAAGCTTTTTTTCTAAAACACTAAGAAAGGAGTTCCAACATTACCTGAGTGCAATAAATACCATAATACAATTTAATTCCATAACTTTACTTGGGAATTGTGTATTGAAGTAAGTAATAATTTTGGACTATCTTAGATTTGGTTTGATTTCACGCTCTACTCTCATTTTGTGCACAATCTGGGCTAATTAGACCGGGAACTATAGTTCAATATGGATTCCGAACCACTAACAAACATCCATGGAACCGGTGAAACTCGAACCCTGTGGTACCGAGCACCAAGGCGCTAGTGACTCGACTATCAGACCCAAGAAATAAAAACATAGCTTCATAAAATCATTTTACACGTACTGGAGAATAACTTTGAGAATAACTTAACTGGAGAATAATTTTGTTTAGGGAACTTTCATTTTACTGATGTTCGCCATCATGATAATGTTAGAAGATGATATCATACTAGCAAGTCACGGACTAAGAGTATAAATGCTTTAGGAAAATATTATTTTTCAGTTTTCAACACTATATTTGTGTGAAATCTTAGCCTTTTAAAGACCAAACACTATTCCACTTGACGAAAATGAATGATATTTAACTTTTACATTTATAAGAATCTAAATAAGAGAATAAAATGAAAAATGAAAAAAAAATATGTAAAGGGAGTTACAAAATTTCAAGAAATTGTAAATTTGCGAAATGATTACTTTACGATACACGAATTTTTTAAAGCTATTTTATGTAAAGGTGCATTGCAATTTCTACACGTAGTTATAGTTTGGAAGAATAAAAATAGTTTCATAAAATGTTTTAACAGGTACTGGAGAACTCAATTCTGAAGAATAATTTTGAAAATAACTCAACTTAAGAATAATTTTGAAAATAACTCAACTTAAGAATAATTTTGAAAATGACTAAACTTAGGAATAATTTTGAGAATAAGTAAACTTAAGAATAATTTTGAGACCAAATCAAATATAAAGGAAGAAAAATCTACAAAATTATCTAAAACGAACGATTAATCGTTAGAAAATAATCGTAAAAGAGCAAATAAGTTTTTTGCCACAAGCAGAGAATCCTCCTCTATTATTTGTCGTAAAAGAGATTTTAAAAAATTTGTCGGAATACATAAAAAATAGTTTATGTAATGTTGCGTTTTGAGTTTGTCATTCTTAAATGGGTTAATATGACTGTCCGGAATAAAATATTATCCAATGTTTAAATTATAAATGAAATTTTTATCTAAAAGTTTAAACGGAACATAATAAACATTCTTACAATCGAATAACGCATTAAATCAGAAAAGCTGAACAAATACATCGCATTATATGCATTATATGAGAGCAAGTTATTGCTACATATCATTCCGGAAAATGAAGTCTTCTCATCTGTAAACTCTTTTAAGCTTAAAAACGAAACCAAAAAAGCATTTATTTATGAACTAAATATTATTCATCATCGTCTATGTATGCCTTTGGGGATGGCCATGAAACGAATGGCGAGACAGCGAGACCGAAATGCGCAGTTTGCTCCTGATAAAAGGTTTTATGGCACTCGAGGGCATATCTAGAGTAACCTGACTTGATCAAAACCATAACAACCAGACAGAATTAAAGTTTACCAACTCCGAAGGGGCATCAGTTTCTTTCAGTGAGTGGTGAACCTTTTAAGAATTTCATTGGAACTTTATAACAATATTAGCTCAGGACGGATATATATTACGGAAGAAATAAAGTTTTATAAAAATTGCACGTAGAATTAAAATGCATTGTTAGTTCTAAAAGAATGGTTAGTAAGCTGATAGTGAGGAAAAGATTTACTAGATAGCTATAAAAGTATTCTTTTTTCTTGAAATAATATCACAAAAGTAAAATTCTTTGTTACATTCGCATTTACTAGTTTAATAAACATTCTTATTATTATAAGTAATTTCTCTTAACCAACCTAATATTAATGTTTTTTTAAAACACATGTAATGAACAAGGTAATAATAAAAGTGGAGAACTCCGTCTCTTAAATATTAAAAGATGAGATCCAACATTACCTGAGTCTCATTAATATCATAATACAACTTACTTCGATAATTTTACTTGGGAATAAACATCTATTATAGTTCAAAATCATTTTTCATAACTATGAGATAGTCGGAATATATATACAAAACAATTACAATCTTCATATCTCTAAGTAATTAAATATAGTATTGTTTAATAACACATTATTGTATAAAAAGACTTATTCAAATGTATTGTTATAATTTTTCAAATGTACTGTTATTAATTTTCAAATGTACTGTTATTAATTTTCAAATGTACTGTTATTAATTTTCAAATGTACTGTTGTTATTAATTTTCAAATGTACTGTTATAAATTTAAATTGCTAATTTAACTGCATTGTTATAAATTTATTATATTCTTTTAAAGTATTAATTTTATTGAAAACATTTCAGTTTTTTTTTCTGTAGAAAAAAAATCTTATTGACATTTTTACCTTGAATTTTAATTAGACACATTATAAAATTAGACGAATTCAAAGAGGAAATTGGCATTTCTCCTGCATTAAGTCTACAAATACACCAAATATTCAACTTTGCATATTAAATTACTTATTTAATTGTGTTAAAGTTTAATTCGCTTTTAAACTTAAATAATATAAATGTTATTTTGTGAAATCTTTCAAATGTGATTAGCAGATTGAAAATAAATTTCATGAAGAAAGTTAATAGAGTCTAATATTCCAAAATCGGCAGAAGCAACCGTGTATGCACAAAAACAAGCTATACTGATACGTAGAATTTTGAATTATGTAGATCTAAAATGTATATGCAGAACAACAAACAAAAAATGACAAACAGATTGTGAAGTGACTTTAGGCAAATTGCAATTTGCTACATTAAATAAAATGAGGGAATAAAGCTTCTTCTATGATCTTTAATTTTATTTTTTATTATTTAAGTCTTATATTTTATCGCTTAATAAAAAGCACAAAAACAACTCAATTAAATGTATCTTTTTGCATAAAAAAAGTCTTGATATAATGTATAGGAGATGTATTTTCAAAATTCCATTCTAGTTCTGCGTAATTTTTTGTCTTTTGGGACAACTAAATCAGTAATTAAACTTCTGAGATGAGGATTTTTGCTAATTTTATATGTAGTTCAATGTCTTATATATCAAGGCATAAAGTTCCGCAACTCCCGTCGTGTGATAAAAGCTCCTTCAGAATAGGTCGTTGACAAGAAAAGGATTTTCTAATTTACTGGAAAGTTGAATACTTCTTGAATTAATTTTACAGTACTGGGGGGTTAATTTTCTTCTGGATCCTTACCATCTTCTTAACCTGTGACGATATCTGGTTAGCTCAATTATATCATCGTCATATAAAACATTATTCACAAGTAATTCATTTAAATCATCATAATTAATTCATTTGGGGCCTGATGGCAGAGTGATTATCGCTGTGGCACTCAATGTCACAGGTTTCAGGTTTGAGACATGGATGTTTATAGTGGTTCTGTTTCAACTTTAAACCGTAGGTCTCAGTTTAATATGACTGTTAGGCGTAGGGCTAATAATCTATTCAGTAAAAAGAAAAAATCTCCCGTCTTAAAATCTGCCTGTACGGCTTTGGGCCACCATGAGGCTGTTGCACCAATGAAGAAGAACTAATTCATTTACTAGCAATTCATTTTAGCCATCACCACCGATTTTATGTAAGCAAAGTAATGATTATATGTGATATTGTTCTATCTTTTAATACTTGTATTGCTTGTAGAATATCCTGACTGACCTTTTTTTTACTACAGGCATTTAAGAATTGTTTTCCTTTTTACTATTTCAGTCGAAGCAACTTGAATTAAAAAATCAATAATATAAAATTGTTCCCTTAAGTATTTTATTGTTATTACCAAGATCGAATTTCTTGTAAGAAGTACTCAACATATTCAATGGAGTTTAATGAACATAAATCATCAAGTGTCCCTAAAAGAAGAAATCAAGAATGGGAAAATATGGATATTTTGGTGGGAATTGCATGGTACATTTTCAACAGTCCATCTCAAACTAATATAAAAATTGATTTGATCCCATACTAAAATATTCAATGGAGTTTTATGAACAAGGATCATCAAGTATCCCTAAAAGAAGAAATCAAGAATGGGCAAATATGAATATTTTGGTGGCGAATTGATTGGTACATTTTGAACAGTCCATCTCAAACTAATATAAAATTGATTTGATCCCATACTAAAATATTCAATGGAGTTTTATGAACAAGGATCATCAAGTATCCCTAAAAGAAGAAATCAAGAATGGGCAAACATGGATATTTTGGTGGCGAATTGCATGGTACATTTTGAACAGTCCATCTCAAACTAATATAAAAATTGATTTGATCCTATTCAAAATAAATCATCACCCATTATTCAAAATGTGAAACCCTTTTTATCCCATTTTTAATTTTAATCATTTATTACGTGAACAAAATAAATCATTCGATTTTTAAACTTGAATGTTTTTTTTATCAAGTAAATGATTCTATCATTTAAAAAATGAAAAGGCTTTATACCAATTGTTTTTGTTTAGAAAACCTGCTCATTCATGCAATTCTTGAGTTTATGCCTACACATAATAAAATGAAACCCAAATTGTTTTCTTATACATTATTGTATTAAATATTTTTTGCTTTTTAAGCTCCATCATACCTGAAATTTTTCATATCATTAAAACTCATCCTTTATATAAATACATTTAAAAACTTAATATATTCACTCTTATTTCCCTTATATATCCCATGTTATTCCCCAGTTATACTTCTGAAATTTAAAAAAAGAATTAGATTACTCTAAATATTACTGTACAGTCTTCTTTCCAACATTAATGAGCTTAAGTATTAAATTAATCTGAACCATCAGAACAGCAGATTTATTACACAAAATATATTCAATATCATCTCATTAACCAATTCATTTCAGTCCGAATGTTTCAACGAATTGCAAATATTTATATTAATATAATTTTCTTATACTTGATAATTGAATTTGAAATCACTTATTGTAATTCAGAAATTACATAGAGAGAAAATGGAGAATTAAATTAAATTAAGATTAAATTTCAGGAGATTAAATTCCCCTATGGCATTTAATTCATAACAAGTTGAAAAATAGTCGTCATTTTTCTCTCAGCTTGCTATTTTTTTTTCTAGTAAGATTTTCAAAATTTGTTTTAATCTCAAAAAGCTATTTATAATTAAAGTTACTTTTATATGCTCCAGCTAGATTAAATTAAGCTCTGTAAGTTGGAATTTTTCATACATAACATGTGCGTGGGCTTTCTGTATGCATACAATTCAGGAAACAATGTTGTGCAATATAAAAAAGATTCATTTAGATAAACAAATTTAACCTTTGAAAAGACTGAAAATGAACTTTGTTTTAATTGGGCATTATTAAAAAATACCGAACTATTATAATAATCATTAATAATAAATATTATTCAGTATTACAAAACAAGAGTTATCAAAAGAATTAGATAATAATTTTTAACTAAGCATATTCAAAAACAGAGGGGTGAAGCAAATTCCAGCAAATCAGCCAAAAACCATAAGAAATTAATCATAATATTCTGAAGACAACTGTATCAAAGAATAAGTACCTTCAGGTTACTCTACGCCATGTCATTTCTGATCCCTAGATGGCTAGATAAAACTCAAAAGAAATCTAATAAAACATTTCCAAAAATAAGGAGGAATCAAAATTTCTTCCGTTTAAAAGTAGTAAGAAATAAAATAAATAAATTGTAAAACATGTTTCCTCTAAGCATTGGCAAAGAGATCCCTCATGGAGTTCAGGAGAAACGGTCAGTTGGCCCATAGGCTCTTACCTGGAAAGGAATATATTTCACGCATCACGCACGTATTTGAGTATCAGGTTTTCGGCTTAGAAGTGGAATCCTTCCACGAATCTATAATTATATGTCTTTAAATTTGTTAAATATTGTATGTGTATGGTGTTTGTGCGTCTGTCGATAAAGCTGAGTTCTCCAACATGTGGCTCAAGTATTTCAACCCAACCACACCCAGTTACAACCGGTTGCCCAACTTGCAACTACAATCTGCGCCCAACGCGCCCGGCAACAACGCCAATCTGGCGCCCGCTTGAAAATGGGATGAAAGTTTTAAGAGCCTTATCTCTGTTACATGAACTGAAAATTATGATGCATGATTTTGGAATTCAGTAATTAGAATTTGGAATTCTCAGAAATTAGAATTTGTACAAATGAAATTTTTAAAAGAATATAATTAGAAAATTAGAAAAAAAATACGGATTTATGAAGACTTTTTAGTTTCTAAGGTGGAAGTATAGCATTCAATATTTTGAATTGTGGAGTTTTCATGATTTGCTGTTGATTGGAAGAAGTCAATTACCAGGTTTTTCTAGAAGATTTTTAATAGGAATTAGATGGGCGGCTGCATATAATACTTCGTTGAGCATACAACTTGAGGGATTTGGAGGATTGTGGTATTTATGTTCTGTTCTGTTGTTTAAACTGTCAGCTCCCCATCCCCAAACCTGGCAGGCATATGTTAAAATTTATCTTAGCGTAGAAGTGTAAATTGATATTTTGTTTCATCTTCTCATCTAGAAGTATCTTGCCATGAGATAAAAGAATTTTCTAGGGGTTTTCTTGTATTTAACTTTCACGTAATTTATATGATTTTCAAGAAGAGTCGTCAAATTGAGAACCAGTTTTAATGACGTTAGGTGTAATTTTCCAAGTGTTGAACCATTTAATTTTGAAAAATGTCTTTTAAGGATGAGGACTAAATATTTAATATCTCTATTCTTGTAGCCTATCATCAGCAGAATTAAATCTTAAGAAACTTTATGTGTTAGCATGCACGAAACAAAGACAAAAAATAAGAAGAAAAAAAAGGGGCTAAAATTTAACTAACAACTATCTGAATTCGTCTAATCTTTGTTACGTTTCAAGACTGGTATTACAGTAGCAAGACTGGTATTTGGACAATGTTTGATTTACTAGTAGTTAAGAAGGAAAAATCATGATGGTTTGAAGTTACGAATCAATTTAGTGGTGATGGTATCCAATCCAGGTGCTTTATGATCTTTGTATTTTGCTGTATTTTAAAAAAGGATTCAGACGCAAAAGGACATATTAACTGTATAAATTCATCAAGAAGAGTCAAATTGTGAACTAGTTTTAATGACGTTGAGTGTAATTTTCCAAGTGTTGAACCATTTATTTTGAAATATGTCTTTTAAGGATGAGGACTAAATATTTAATATTTCTATCCTTGCTAGCCTATCATCAGCAGAATTAAATCTCAAGAAACTTTATGTGTTAGCATGCACAGAAACAAAGACAAAAATAAAGAAGAAAAAAAAGGTCTAAAATTTAACTAACAACTATCTGAATTCGTCCTAATCTTTGTTACGTTTCAAGACTGGTATTACAGTAGCAAGACTGGTATTTGGACAATGTTTGATTTACTAGTAGTTAAGAAGGAAAATCATGATGGTTTGGAAGTTACGAATCAATTTAGTGGTGATGGTATCCAATCCAGGTGCTTTATGATCTTTGTATTTTTGCTGTATTTTAAAAGGATTCAGACGGCAAAAGGACATATTAACTGTATAAATTCATCAAGAACTGTACGCCATTTATGGATTTATGTAGTCTATCATGAAGAGGAATAAAAAAAGACATGACAATGGTATAACATCCTGTTTTTGTCCAGACAATTCAAAATTTCAGTTCGAAACTGTTTGATCCCACGCACCCTTACAGGCCCTACCTTGTATCCAGGAAGTTCCACGTTTCCCTTCACTTGTAGAGGGACTAATTTATCTCTCAGAGGATGTGAAACTCTATGCTCTGAGACTAGAAAATTCCCTGTCCTAGAGATGTGTCAACAGTTCTTGTAGAGAAAAAAAAAAAATTGGGAAATTGATTAAGGCGTAAGTAACCATAAAATTTAGCTTTTAAGCTTTTATTTATTTTAATTACTTACCTGTCTTGTGTTTGAAATGCGACTTGTGATATAATAAATTAACAATGGTAAAGTACATCTGCTCATGATTAATGCTTTTAGAATGGAATTTTCAAATGCACTTATAAATGATCAATTTTGTTCTAATTTTAAATAAAATAAATGTACTAATTTTAAATTATTCTTCTAATTTTAATGATTTTTCGTGATTCTTTCGCACTAAAAATGAAACCCATATCGTTCCACAACCACCGTATTTACACTGGGCGATTTCTGGCTAGTCCCTAAACTCAAAATATCACTCCGGGGACACCGTTTTGAGTCGATTGAAGAGATTCAACGTGAATCGCAGCTCGCTTTGAAGGCCATCCCTGCCGATGACTTTTAAGCATGAACTGAGGGGATGGAAAAAAGTTGGCATAAGTGCATTGTGTCCGCAGGGGATTACTTTGAAGGCGATGAAATAAACTTGTAAGAAAATAATTGGTCCTACCTTTTGGACACATTAGTAGTGTGGAGCAGGAGATTCGAACCGTTGGCAGCATTGTTTTTAGAAAAAAGAAGCTCTTGATGGCCACCGTCCACCACTCTTCGAACATCATTGAAATGTTCATTGGATAAATTAAGTTGTACATGAGGACCGCAGATGCTATATGAAAAAAAAAATTAAAAACTGAGAATAAAAATTGATTTACATTTTTTTTTAACTTTAAATGCTAAAAATAAATCTCTGTAATTCTTATTAATAAATTTACAAATTTTAAATGTGGAAAAAACTAATTATTTTAAAAAAATACATTAAAAAATAATCTTAAGTAATTCACTAATTTGCTCTATAAAATTGCCGTACTTATTTTATTTTTTTTTTATTAAAAATTTAATGAGTATATAATAAGTCCCATGTAAGATTTTGAAAAATTTTGATAGAAAAATTATTCAATAATAATAATAATAATAAAGTTTTTTGAAAAATTTTTATGTCAGTAAATTCTGATTTAAGTATTTAAGATTTCTATATTTATGCATAATCTGGAATTTTGTTATTATTTGTACAAAATATTAAAAAAATGCTTTAAATTCCCTATGGCCCCCGCCTAAATTAATGAAAATACTGTGTTTTAGAAGAAGAGAAAAACACACATAAAACATGTATACTTACGCTTTTCTTGAAAATAATAACCGAAGACTTTTTTTTAAGGAAAAACTTAATCACCGATAAATATATAATTTAGAACAGAATCCATGTTATAGTAGAATTGTAATAATAATAAGTTATATTTACGTACTTACATTTTTACCATTTTTACACTAATTAACGTTTGCAGATGTGGATCAAATATACTAGAGTCGATATTCGAAAGAACGTAAGATGCTCATCGGTTGACTTAGATATATTGACAATTTTAATAAATTTTATTAAAAGGAAATTTTTTATAATAGAAAAAAGTGCAATAGCATATATATATATACAATTAATTCAAATATTTATTAATAATAAAACTATAATACAATCCCTTGCGCTATCCACAAAAATGCTATTTATTTCAAGTTTGTCCAAATTTAGCATTTGAGTAGTTCTCCTTTATGATATTAATGTACATATATAATTACCCTAACATCAAAAGATCGTTGTTCTAAAAGAGGTGTCTGCTAAATTGTTATAAAATAACATAAAACTTCTCTCTCCTATAAATAGATGGCGCCACAAGCTGATAGCAATTTCTACAACCTTCAAAATGCATACTTTTTAAACCAAATATGATTGTTCTATTACATTGTACAAAGCATTTTTAAAAATACATTATAAAAATTGCTATAGAGCTTATAATTATTAGTTCGATACTGAATTCGTAATATCTTCAGAGAGAAAATTATTAAAAATAAAAGTAAAATAAATAATAAAATGATTTTCAAAAAGTAAAGGGCAAAACCGGAAAAAATGAGATCACATGCAAAAGACAAAAAGTATATTTAAAAATAATATTAATAAGTATAAGAATCTTATCATTCGGCATGGGCTTTGCTGGAAACTGTGTTTTTAAACTCAGTGTTTACACACGCTTATTGCTCAAAATGTGTTTTTGAGCATGGAATATCGCTATCATGAATTCATAGTTCTTGATTGGGGATCCTATGCCAGTTTGAAGTTGTTTGCATATTGGATACTATGTTTATTTTTTCAAACATTTTGCATATTTTTAAAGAGGGAAATAAGCAATTTTTAGGCAATAATTACTACGTATCAAATTAATATATTGTATTTTAAGCAATATAGAGTAAACTTTAAGAGAAAACAATTCAATTCTGGGTAAATAATGTGTATAACAGAAACAAAATTTAATAAAATTCCTTCATTAATAAAAGGTTCCTTAACTTTGCAGGAATCAAAATGTGACAAGTTGTCTTTGAAAGACATACAACCATTCCTGAGAAGAATCCATATATTCTTTTTAAACATTTTGTGTCTTGTTGAAGTCGTAAACAAACAAAAACTAAAAGGTATATTTAAATTCATAATGAATACCAAACCCGTGTTAATTTAATGCTCGTTTGTAGTCATAATATATTAAAAAATATTTTTTGAAAGTAGTCGTTGAAATCCGTATGTAACGGATTAGTAAGACAAAATTTATTAATGTTTTTCTAAGTAAAAATAAAATTCCCTACTTTGCCAGTAAATTTCGAATTATCTCTATAGGATTTCATTTCGTAATTTATTATTTTTAATTAAATACGTAGATTCTTTTTTTGAGAAGAAAAAATTATATTTAGGCTTTATAATTTTTAATGCGTTTTGGGGTACTTACGTATTAACGGTACCTTGGCGACAGTTGCGCCAATAAAGAGCACACGCGCCAACGGCAGCTACAGATTTGGCGCCAATCTACACTTAAAATTTTTGTTCCAAATAATAAAATATATATGAAACACTTCATTTAAAATCAAAACTCTTTCAAAATATTTTTATTCCAAATAATAAAGATTGGCGACACTTAAAAACCGCCAAGTCTGTCGCCAAGGTACCGTTAATACGAAAGTACCCGTTTTTGTTTAGATCATTGTTGTCCAGCATTTTAGCTTCCTTGGTTTATATTTGAAGTAAAAAAAAAAAAAACTATCCCAAGCTGCATTTAGTGAATCAATCTTGGACATAAAGTAATGGCAGAAAAGTTAATGAATATATCCCAAGTTTAAAGTAAATGAAATGTTAATAAATATTGCAGAAGTTTGAAGCAAATGAAAACATTAAAAGATCATTCTTAATTAATATCTGGCATTCTTTATTTTAAGACATGAGTAAGGTTGAAATATATTAGATTTAATATCAAGCAAAAAAGACATTTACTATAGACGAACACTAAAAAATGTCGTAACATAACAATCTTGTTTTTTTCATATACAATTTTTTTAACTATTGAAAAGTGAAAAAAAATTAAAAATGAGGTTTGTATTTAAATAATGTAAATATTTTATTATTTAATTTTCATTTAATAAGAATTTAAGAATTTTTAAAAATAAGTAAATCATTGCATAAAAATGTAAATGTTTTAAAGGTTTTGATTTTATTCTGAATCAAATAAATAATTTAATTTGATATGTATTGAATCTGAATAAATGCTTGCACATTTTTTTATATGTTGACTCAAGAATTTTGCAGACAGTCTTATCAATATTTGCGCAATAAAATTTTGTAATCCAGATAATATTTTTTGATGACTGTGAAAACTATTTATTCAACTGTGTCTACAATTTTAGAGTAAATAAAATTACTTTTGCAACTGTATAATGTAATGAAATATTATATAATAATCTTAACTATTTTAAAATTTGATTAAATATTTATATTAGTACAATTGAAAACATAATTATAGGTATTAAAAAAAAATAGCAAATAACGTATACTATCTAAGACATCTATTAAGACAAAAAATGTGGTAGCGTATTAATATTTATTTATTTATTTAATTTATGCGTCTTCATTTTTTAATCCTTTAGAAAATCAAGTATTTTAATTAGTGAAATAAGAAATATCTTAGAAATTAAATACCAATTCGCATTTCTTATTTTTTTTTTTAAAGTAAAAAAAAAATACATTAATTTAGTTATTTTTGCATATCTGGGTTTCGAAAATAGTTCAGAACTTACCAAATTTCGGTTCAAATCTGAAACACCTGTAATTTAATGCTTTAAGCCAAAAGTATGGGGAACGATAATTACATCAATAATTAATGATTGTTTAATCCGTTTCTATACTATAAAATTACATAAATTTAAACATCAGTGGTGCAATAGCCCCATGGTGGGCTAATGTCGTTTGCCCACTGGCAGATTTGAGACAGAAATTCGGGACAGGCAGATCATTTTTTTTTACATGCTAGGGTTGTTAGTGCTACGCCCAACTCTCTACAATCATATTAGACCGGGAAATACTGATTAAAATGGATTCCAAACCACTATAAACATCCGTTTTTACCGCCAAGACTCGATCCCGAAAACCTGTGGCACCGAGCGGTAGCCACTCGGCCATCAGACCTCACATAAATTTAATGTAATCGATAAATGTCTTTAATAGTACTTGTTCTCCATATGATTTGGTTTGTCGCTCTACGGTCATTTTGTGCTCACTTTAGGCTAATTGGACTGAGACCTACAGTTTAACATGGATTCGAACAACTAACAAACATCCATGCTACAGCCAGGATTCGAGCCTGGAACCTGTGATACCAAAAGCCATAACATTAGCCAATTGGCCATCAAAGCGATGCTCTGCGTAACAAAACAATTGTTAACAAACTATTCTTAGAGCAATCTGCATTAATATTTTTTTTACAAACAACAATCACAAAAACAGTGTTTTTCTATTACCTCTTAATATAAGAATTATTGAAAGAGATTTTTTTTTTTCAATTATAAAGTTTTAATTGAAAAAAAAGTTCAAATATTTTTATCCTGTCATTCAATTCCTATGATTCTATATCTTTATCAATTTAGGCTATAAAATTTTTTTTAACTAATGTTTTCCACAAGATAAGGTAATTCGGTCACACAAATATTCATTATTCAAGAGATTTATAGTTAAAAGTTATTTATTAAGTAATTATATTAGTTTATATATTCCTCATTTTTAATATTCATTGAATAAGGGCTCCTACATACCAGTTATTAGCACAATTCACATTTTGCTAAATATTATTGTTACAGATATTTTCTGTTTCTCAATGTTTAGATTTATAATTCGCAAACAGGATCAACTTGGCTTTTCACAGTTAAGAAGAAACAAAGTGTTACTTACAATCAATACAATCACTTCAACCTACCAGTTTTCCAAAGGTCAGAAGTTAATTGAATACATGTTGATTTTTTTTTTTTTTTTTTTTTTTTTTAACCAAGGTTCTAGAACAACCTATCCTAACCACTAGCTGACCTTACGTGTTTTCCTTAAGATGATTTCTTAGAAATTTCAGCTTAGACTTTACTTTTATATTGATTTAACTTTGAAAAGATATTATTCTTAGGATTGAACAAATTATTAGTGTTTATTTTCTTAACTCTTAAGAGAAAAAAATTATATTAAAAATGAATTATTTAAATTTTGGTATACACTTTTTTTAAATCAAAATATGCCATGAATAAAAATTATCAGAATGGGGATATACATATATGAGTGTCTTAGAAACCATTATTATTTAAATATTGTAGAACTTTTCAAAAAAGATTTAATAATACAGCAGTATTGTTGTTTTTGTTTGAAACAAATTAATTTATATCTATTAAATTACATCGTATGCATACAATATGATCCTCAATGTTTATCAAGAGATTCTCGTTTTATTCTTTTCTCTAATTCAGTACATAGTACAATTTCAATTTCAATTTCAATACATTTCATTTTAAATACAATTTTAATTTCATTTTCAATAAAAGAGTTCAAATATTTTTTTCTCTAAAGTAACAATTTCTTAGAAGTAGTTGTCATTGCTGCAATTATTTAAACATTGTGTGAAATGATGTAAATTTGAATAAGATTTTGGATAATAGAATCTCTTTGATTTCTAGATTTCGAAAGTTATTTTGTTTCAATAAGTTTAAATACTACTTTTTTTTAAGAAAGACTCACCCTGAAAAGATGTTTTTGATAAAGGTGTTTTGTGTTAGATTTAGTATTCTATGAATATAATTAATATCAATATTTAAACATAACAACAAATCCATATATAATTTGTATTGTCTTTGGTCTACTACTTTTTCTGTTGTATGGTAACATGAAATGTTAGACAGTGGAAAGGCTGTGAAAAACAGACAATGGTGTTTTAATTAAGATGTTAGCAAAATTAAATTTAAGCCGTGTTTAAATGAATAAAGATTTATTTCTGGTAACATTATTGTTTCTATTCATCTGGAAAACTTATAATTCATTTAAATGATATAAAAAGGATTCCGTTAATATTTCATTTGTTGTTGTTAATTACATTTCTGTCCTCCATGACAGGAAATTACATTGGAAAAATTTTTCAAGCTGCAAAAGCATTTAAGAAAGAGGATGTCACTGAAGAAATTGAAGCGACATTGTCTCAAAAGATGATATAAAAAATTAAAGAAATTGTTTTGAATAACAAGCTGTATCTGAATAATTCATGGTTTGTTACAGATTATTTGGTAACGACTGTCAGTGTGCGTAAACGAAGGAGGAAGACAAACAAAGCCAAATAGAGTATGAAGAACGACAAAAGGTAAACTAAATAAAATATGTAGAATGTGAAAAGACAATACAACACGAACTAAAGTTGAAGCAAATTCAAGCAATACTGCTAACGGGTGAATCTCAAATTTCACTATCAGGGGTACTTTGGTACCGAATTTTGAGTTTAGTCAATTTAGCAATGATATTAAAGATCAACTATCATTTCGAAGTCAATTCCAACATATTCATTATTCATAATGATAAAAACACTGCATCTGAGAATACATTTTATTATCTTGCTCAAACTACTGAAGGTGGATCCAGAGCATAAGAAGTTAAAGAAAGCTTCCATCCAACAAAAACCAACTACTACAAATCAGTTGATTGCCTAAAAACTCAGTTTGGAAGAGATAAATTTCTGCTGGAGGCTTATATTAAAGGCTCATTACAATTGAGAATTTCAGTTCGGAAACTTAAAAATTCCTTGGAAATATTTCTATGATACGTGAATCGTATCTTAGAGCATTAGAGACATTGGGAATGATTTCTGATAAATGAGTTTCGGTGGTGTGCTTTTGATATGGATATTTAACCATAGAATAAAACATTTTTATCACATGGTTGAAACTTGTTAAGGAGAGTTCGAGAAAACCTGAAATAGAAGTCGTCTTCTACAGTCTCAAGTTGATGCTAAAGAACAGTTGACTACTTTGACGGCTTTCCTTAAGGTCTAATCTGAAGTGAACGAAAAAAATAAAGTTATATTTGGTTAGGATTTGGATGCAAACAAAAAATTGCTATTAAGAAAGGAGGCAAAGTCAAGTTACTCAGAATTAGTAGGCAACGTTATAAAAATGAAAAATTTTCTCTTTTGATTCGGAAGGAAGAAGAAAAAAATGACGTTTTAAGCATTTAATTGGGCATCATATTGTCCGATGGTTCGATTGGCGTTTTTGGAATTATTTTAGAGATCAATTCATGGGAAAGATGGTGTTTCTAGAGTTGCGAGATAAAAAAACACAAGTTGAGAGGATACTTTAGAGATTAGAATTATTACTCTTTTTAGAGATTTTCTCGTAAGAAGAAAAAAAACGAAAACTTATGTTGATGTCATGAAGAAGGTTTCAAGAAAAACCGTTATCTGTCCGTTAGATTTCTGTTAAAAATATTTAAAACTTTTCTGTTGAGAGCACTAGCATCTCTAAAGTGAGGTTACCCCCAAAGCAAGAAGAACCATAAGAAGTCCTCTAAATAGAATTATGAACCTCATTTTTTTTTTTTTCTTTTGTCTTGTGCTAACTTTTTAATGGGTTAAAAAAGAACAATTAAAATTTCAAATTTGTATATGTAAAAATTAAATTGCAAAGTTTAATTTTATAAGTTTTACTTTAAGAGCGAGAATGTTACAAATTGTAAAATAATTAGTATCAGTATTAACAATATCTCCACTTATAATCTTCTGATGTCTCTGTGCTATTACTTCATTCTACTGAATGGCAACATGAAGTGTGAGCCAATGAAAATGATTTAAAAATTAAGATGTTTGCAATGCTAAACTAAGTTTATTTAAATGAGAAAATATTCATGTTTCTTTACTGTTTTCATTCATTTGGAAAACTTAGTTCATTTGAATAATTTTAAAAGACGCCCATTAATATTTTCTTTGCTATTATTAATTACACAATTGTTTGAGGGTTTCGAAAAATGAATCTTAATACACTTATTTACTTCAACTTAAATTTTTAAGTTAATTCGTTTCGGGGAAAATTGTAAAGCTTCATAATTTAGTTCAATCCATTTTAATGAAATTTTAAAGAATTTAACAATTTATTCCAGACACTTTAAAAGACAAAATAACACTGGCGCCATCTATTAACTAAAAATGGAAATTATTTTCCCATTCTCTTTTAGCCTGAAATAATTCTACAAACTTGGATAAATTTAAACTGTCCTAAAAACTATTTTTAAAAAATATAAGGCCTACTTAATTAAAGTATATAAAATAAATGTTTAACCATTTGAATAAATATCAAATATTTAAAAATTCAAATGAATATTTTTTCGCCTTTGAAATATTGCTTCCGAGAGATATCATGATTAATAGTGCCATCTTATGATTATTAACAGAACTTTTAACAATTGGATTATTATATTTGAAAAAAATACATAAGATGTCACAAGATTACTTGTAGATTACAAAAGTAGACTAATAAAAGATCAAAATAAAAGTCACTACAAAAACAATTAAAAATTTTTATCTTTAAAAATTATTGAAAAATTGTATATTATTTTAATTTATTTTTAATAATTTTTATTTAATTAATAATAACCTAGTTATGTGACGATATCATATTCAGAATCATTTTTAAAAAAGAATAATTTATAAAACCAATAACTCTTTAAACCAAGTGAAACATTTTAAATTTTTTAAAACAAAATAGGTAAAATATTATTTTATTAATTATTTAAAGAAAATTTAAATTATCAATTTATTTTTAAATAAAAACGTTTCGATCAAAGTTTTACAGGTTTGTGTTTCGTTGAGTTTTTAATTAGTAGTAATTTTGTATTGCATTCATATTGCTCATATATAAAAATTATGTTTTAATGGCAATGTATTCATAATTATTTTAAATGTGAGTTATGCTATTATCTATCTTTGGGAGATTGTTAAAAAAACATCAACAAACAAAAAAAAAAAAAAAATTCCTTTTATTCTTTCATAGAAAGATTCTAAATAAAATAATATTTCTTAAAATATAAAAATATCTATGCATAAAATTATTTCAATAAAATCATCTCGAGATTTAAAATATCACAGATAAAATCTCATTAAAGGAACAACAACACAAATTAGAAGAGGGAAGGATCATCCCTAACAAGGACGAACTCAATCTTCTAGCACCTCAACTGGGCCAACAATAGTACACTGGGTATCAAAAGCCTCTCTCTCTGAACCCAAAGAATCCATGGCCCTGAAGCACAACTGGTACTCCTCGTCTGGTTCCAGATCTCGAAAAACGTACTCCCTTTTATCGTAGGGCACAATTTCTTCAACAACCTGTATGCCGGTCATGTTGCGCAATACAGCCTTAAAACCAGCAACATCTTCCCGAGTAACAACATACCTAGAATTGATTAAAATATAAATTTATAATAAACTTTATATAATGACAATAACAGAATTCTAAAGTTTTCAAACATGGATTGATTACAAATATAACTATTATTTATCTTTATTAATAATAAGTACTATTTACTAATATATAACTACTATTCCTGTTGTGCCCTTTATTAGAAGCATTATTTTTCGCATGAATTTTTTGATAATATAATAATTGTATTGTATTACGTTATATTGCTTTCCAATCTGCTATATAAAAGTAATTATTGTACTTGATTTCAGAGATAATTATTTACATTTTACTGTTATATTAGCAGGCCGGCAAAGCTTTGTCATTCGTCAAAATCTTAGCATATATAATGAATTAAGAAAATGCAATTGATGTTGTATATAAATTTATTTATTCAGTTAAAGTAATATGGGGGTTGATGGCCGAGTGGCTAGTGCTCTGGCGCTTAGTGCCACAGGTTTCAGATTCGACAGGTGGAGCCATGGATTCAGAATCCACTTTAAGCCGTAGGTCCCGGTCTTATATGACTGTAGAAAGTTACAGAGCCCCATCAGACTTCTTCTCACTCTCACATCATTTTCCAAATTGTAAAGGAGCAACTCAGCTCTAGCACAGTCATGTGTGTGGTGTGTGTTGTTGAAAGTGATATGTATTAATATGAGTGTGATAAATATATATTTTTTTCTCAGTTTCATCTGTGTTTGTTTTTTTAATATATTTATTTTTCTTTTTTTTCTATAGCTTTTTTTAATTCTTTGGTTTCACATGAGAATTCACTATTTAGTATTTTATTAATTTTTTTTTTTATTCAATAATTTGAAACAAATAGCTTTTTTTTTAACAATAGTTCAAAATGTGAAAAAAATCCAATCTTCAATTATCACCGTGAGAAAACAGAACTACCTATCAAATTTCGTTCAAACTACTATCTAAACACTAACCGGCACTAATAAATTTTGTTTAATAAGTATATTATATGTTTATTTAATAAGTATATTATTTTTCGTAATCAAATGAATTGTATGCATTGTCTTTGATAATAAATGTTAACTTACCAAACCACTCTGAGTCCGTGGTCTTTGAGGATCTCACTGCCTCGGATCTGGAGATCGGGCTTCACGGAATCCCTTCTTTTCGAAGACTCTATTCTTGCAGGTAAGATCATCGAGGGTCAGGGAGGGCAGGGACCTGTCCGTCAGGTAGGTCGGCTCGTGACAAGTAACGCCATCCCACAGGGACGTGTTTGGTTGGTTGCTCATCCATAATCGTAGCGGTCGAAGGTGACAGTCACATGACAATAAGTTACCTGCCAAAAAACAGCGGTTTAGAAGAATGAACAGGTTTGTAGGAAGTTGTAAAAGTTGGGTACAAAAGAATTCACTTCCGTTACATTTATTTGGCTTTGAATTTTTTAATGCATGTTTTGAATGTTAATAAATAATTTTTTATTTATTCTTTAGTGAATTTTATTTTTCTGGTAATTTATTTTTATGTGAAGCCCACCAGATTAACACAATGCAATTCTTTATTAATAAATATATTTAAAAATTTTCGATGTAGAACATTTCATAAAAAGATTTTTGTGGAGCATTTTTTTTTTTTTTTAATTAAAAGTATAATTACATTTTTGTTTTCTCTTCCGTAATGTTCAAATTGTTATATAATGTATAAATTCATATAGTCATCATGAAATTTTTTTCTGAACAAAAATATTGAAAACAATGCTTGTGAAAAAAATATTATAAAAAATTTCTAATAAAATAAATAATTTTGAAATTTAGGGCACCAAAATCTATATTTTCTTTGGAAATAATAATTATTATTTAAATATAACAATAATAATAATTCATTAGTATTCTCAAAATAATATACATTTTGTGGTACTAAATTTCAAAATCATCAAAAAAAAAAAAATTCACAGAATCAACTTTTTTTTTTTTTTTTAATAAACATTTTGTTTGCTCTCCAATTATTGTCATTGATTAAAAATATACATAGTTAGAATAAATTTTGAATTCAGTGCTGTCGAATTTGTAGTTTATAACAAAAAAACATGCAGAAATGTTGCTATATAAAAAGGACACAGTCTTTTTTTTTTTTCTTTTTAGCATTAAAATTTCAATTTGTATAAAGAAATCTTTCCTTTAAAGCATGGGCAATTCGTACACTCTACCAATTTAATATTATTTTACAAAGAGTTTATCATGAAAATATACTGTCTTACTACTATATAAAAACTGCCAATATTATTCAAAGCATGATTTTTTTTATTTAAGTAAATATTTTGCAATATTATTCTTAAATTGTTAATAATTAATTTGACTATATATTTTACCATTTTTAGGTTACCGGTTCCAATATTTTTAATACAATGGCATTAAGGGAATTCATTAAAACTTTTTGCTTTGGATGAAAATGTTTTATAATCAATTATTATTAAAAAAAACATTCAAAGCATACAGTTTACATGTCTTTATAGAATTCTTTAAATTCAGAACAAAAACTTTGCTGTCCAAACTATATCAGAAACCTTTGGAAAGATTTATTATTAAAAAGTTTTGTGAAGTTGATTAAGATTTGGATATATGATTAAAAGTTACAATTAAATCTTTTATTAAAAATTAAATAAAAATTTAAATTATATTTATTTTAAATTAAAAATTTTGATTTATATAACAAACAGTTTACCTTAACGTTAAAATCAATCAAATAACTTTTTAATAGGTATTCACTTAACTTACCCGAGAAAAGAATGGTGAAATTTTCTTTCATAATTGGAATAAGCTCTTCATAGAAAGATGTAAATCTGTTCTTACGCAAATCAAGCAATTGCAACTTTGTCATGGAAAGAATTTCATCAACTTCAAATGAAGCTAATCTATTATCTCTCAAGATAAGTTCTTCCATGTCCTCTAAGATCCCGAATGAACCTTTAGGAAGTTTCTGGAGTTCATTTCCAGACAAATCAAGATGGCGGATGTTCGTGAGATTGGATAGAACTCCTGGTCTAATTTCATTCAAGATGTTATTCTGCAATTTCAAAATTTCCACTTGCCTCATACCATCATCGAAAGTTTTCGTGATGATCGGTATGAAATTGTTACTCAAATCTATATGCGTTATCCTGTATGGTATGTAAGGCGATTTCGGGAAAGATCTTTCCGATATGAAAGACATTTGATTATGTGACGCATTGAATATGTTTAATGATAGACAATCTTCTAATATTCCATTGGTTTTGTTTTCCAAAGATGATATTTTGTTGTGAGAGATGTCCAAGTTCCGCAATGACACCAAACCTTGGAAAGTAGATGGTGGAATGTAAGAAATGTTGTTAAAGCTCATGTTTAGTTTGATAAGCTGCAGCATACCTTCAAAAGTATTGACAGTAACGTTACTGATATGATTGTGATCTAACCTGAGTTCAAATACAACAGGCAAGTTACCGAAGGCTTTACGACCTAGTTGGGTTAGATTATTACCATGGAGATACAAATATTGCAAGGAACTCATATCTTCCAAAGCTTCCCATGGAACGACTGAGATATTGTTGTAGCCCAATGAAAGTGTTCTTAATGTTAAAAGACCCTTGAAAGAGCCTCTTTCTAAATGAGTGAGATTGTTGTAATCTAAATACAAATGCAATAAAGAATTCATAACTGGAAATATACCAGGAGGTATTCGTTTAATGGAATTATGCTGAATATGTATCTCATTCAGAGCAATAGGTATCACAAACATATTCTTGATATCGTTATGGTGAACATAGATAGTTCGTACAGATACCAAGTTGCTGAATCCTCCAGATGTTATTTCTGTTATATTGTTGTAGCTGATATCAATTTCCAACAAAGTAGATAGTGTCCCAAAACTACCATATCCTATTTTCCTAATTTTGTTGTGGTGCAATATTATGTTTCGAATGCTTCCAAACTTTTCAAAGGCATTTCCAGTTACTTCAGTAATATTGTTATATGACAGATCTATGGTATGAAGCTCATATAATTTCTTTGTTGAAAACGCTTTACGATCGATTTTATCTATTTTATTGTGACTAACATTAAATATCTTGATACCAGTCAGATTGGTGATTAAAACTTTGGATAGATCAGTAATGTTATTGTGATTCAAGAGCAATATATTAACGTCACTAGTTTGAAAAGTGTCTGGTAAGATCTCCGATATAGAATTATAAGACATATCAAATACTGTGACGTTCGCCATCTCGACGAAGGCTCCTCTACCTATGAAAGTTATGTTGTTATGACTGAGATCAACTACCACTTGAAACATCCGCTGAAAACTGGAGCTAGCAATCCTATAAATTTTGTTATAACTCAAATCTAGTCTTTCAAGCCAATTCATATCTTTAAACATTTCGTATCCGACGTCTTCAATACTATTCCCAGATAAATCTAGGGTTCTCAATCGGGTAGGAACTAATAAAGCCCTTTTATCCATGGTCTTAATTTTGTTTCCGGCCAAGTACAGATCTCGAAGCAATCTCAAACCTCTGAGAAGATAAGCATCTATGTCTTTGAAATTGTTATATGAAGCATTGAAAACTCTCAACTGAGCATTCCTTGCTAGAGCAGACCTAGGCATTTCGTTCAGATGATTTGATGAAACATTCAAAAACCACAAGAAAGTCAAATCAGTGAAATCTCTCTTATCGAATTTACTAAAATCATTATGAGAAATATCCAAATATTTCAACTTTACCATCTGCTTGAACACGTTCCTCTCAAACTTTTGCATCTTATTGTGTTGAAGATGAAGTTTCTCCAGCGTTCTTAATATGTTGTTAAATGCCCCGGGAAATATTTTATTAATGTGGTTATTCTCCAGTCTCAGCTCTTTCACACTGGGTAAGCCGCCAAAAGCGTTGGCCGGTATAGTTGTCAACTGGTTATGAGCCAAGTTGAGATACTGGAGTCTGGAAAGCTTGTTGATTGAACCCGGCACATACTTCAGATTGTTACCTTCCAAACTTAAAGACACAAGACTGTCTGTAAGTGTATCAAACACATCCTCCTCAATATCCTCAATTTTATTGTAACTCACTTCCAAATTAACGATGGTAACATTATGGAAAATGCCACCTTTTAATCGTCTCACGTAATTCTTTGTCATCAATAAGCTATGAATCATTTTGTCCTTAATGTTCCCGAGACCCAATGCCATCATGGCTAAGTTGGCATTCTCGCAATGCACAGTCAGTCCTTCTGTACCCCCTTTCTCACAGGTACAGGGATACGTGTACATCCTGTTAACAGGACAAAATATGTGTGGTGGTTCTGTGGGTGCAACAGTGCTTGTGGTAGGGCGGATATATACTTCTTCCTCCTCTTCAGGGGTTTGTTTGCTTCATCCCAAGCCTGGCCACAAACGAGAGCTGCACAACTTGATAGAAAGTAAATTTTCAAAAATAACTCCATGGTGAGTCTTTAAAATCTAAAATAAAAAATTTACTGATAAAAATAGAATCTAAGTGTTCATTTTCATTAAATTATGGAAATTTATTAACTCTATATATTGAAGGCAAGTTGATATATAGGGCAAGTATTTTTATAGCCAATTAGGTATTGTGCAAAAAACTGTTTAGTGCCTTTAAATAAATATTTGCATATAAAATTAAATTTTTCATCTGAGGATATCCTATGCTTAGGTAAATCAGCATTAAAAATAATAATAAGAGACTACAAAAAAATGTTACTTATTATAAATAAAATTAAAAAACAAAACCTTTCTAGTTTATAAGACTTTAATATAAACAAACATAATAATAAGATAAAATAATAAACATTTAATATAATTAAACGTGGAATACTAACATTTCATATTTAAGCCAAGTTGATATATAGCCAAGAGTTAAATAAATATTAGCAAATAAAATTAAATTTTATAAATAAGAGATATCTTATATCTAAGTAAATCTGGATTAAAAATATTATTTTAATTTTTACTTCAAAAATGTTACTTATTATAAATATAAATTAGAAAGGTTTTGTTTTTTAATTAGAAACGTTTTTTTATTTTTAAGGCATTAATATAGTCTGATTATTGATAGTATGGAAAAGCGGCCAAGTATGACGGATACTAAATGAGTGGCGTCATAAGGAAGGGAATGTCATTTAGAGGAGATTTAAATTGCAATCAAAGAAAATTTTAATTTTTAATAACTTTATACCGAATTAAAAATCACAAGATATTAAAAAAAAAAAAATAAGCGAAAAAAAAATTTGATAATTATACTTTTTTTTTTTCTTTCAAAGCAGATTTGAGCCATTTATATCCGACTACACTCATCCGTTTCCATCATTGAAGTGGATGTTTACCATTCGATCGATCTATAACACAACTGCCATTTAGGGAAAAATCAATTCCCTTTATTTGAAAATTAATTTAAAATTAAAAATTAAAGTTAATTTAATCGCCATCCTTTAAAAATTAATTTAATTCCTTTATTTTAAATTTAATTAAAAAATTTAAAATTAAAATAAATTTAATTCTCTTTATTTTGAAGACTCATAAGATTTTGTATTATTCTGTGGAATGTCTAAAATTTAAATGTTTAAAAAATCAAGGAATTAGTCAAAATTGTTTTAAAGTTACTAAAAATATTTTATTTATAAATTTAAAATAAACTGAAAATTACAGTGAAACACCTTCAGTTAGTTACTAAAGTTTCGTGTAATTTTTAGCACTTTATAAAGTTTTGTTAAAATTAATTAGATTCAGAAATTGCTTAAAAAGTATTTATTAATCAACTAGTACATTGTACAAAAATGTTAAAACTAAGAAAAAAAATTACGTATTTTTCCTGTGCTTCGTGAATTCTTTTAAAATATATATATGTGTATATACGTATAATTTGTTATTCAATTTTTTATTTAAACGAAAAAATCTACAAATTAAGAGATATACAGGAATATATTTATTAAAAATAATTAAATTAAATAAAATAAAATAATTATTTAAATAAAATAATTAATAATAAAATTTTAAATTTTAATTAAATTTAAAATAAAAGGAATTAAATTAATTTTCAAAGGATGGCGATTAAATTAGCTTTAATTTTTTAATTTTTAAATTAATTTTCAAATAAAGGGAATTGATTTTTCTCTAAATGGCAGTTGTGTTATAGATCGATCAATGGTAAACATCCACTTCAATGATGAAACGGATGAGTGTAGTCGGATATAAATGGCTCAAATCTGCTTTGAAGAAAAAAAGTATAATTATCAAATTGAATTAACTAACTAACTGAAATTAACTAACTGAAGGTGTTTCACTGTAATTTTCAGTTTATTTTAAATTATAAATAAAATATTTTTAAGAAACTTTAAAACAATTTTGACTAATTCCTTTTGATTTTTAAACATTTAAATTTTAGACATTCCACAGAATAATACAAAATTTTATGAGTCTCCAAAATAAAAGAGAATTAAATTTATTTTAATTTTAAATTTTTTTTTTTAATTAAATTTAAAATAAGGGAATTAAATTAATTTTCAAAGGAAGGCGATTAAATTAACTTTAATTTTTTAATTTTTAAATTAATTTTCAAATAAAGGGAATTGATTTTTTCTCTAAATGGCAGTTGTGTTATAGATCGATCCAGAATGGTAAACATCCACTTCAATGATGGAAACGGATGAGTGTAGTCGGATATAAATGGCTCAAATCTGCTTTGAAAGAAAAAAGTATAATTATCAAATTTTTTTCGCTTATTTTTTTTTTTAATATCTTGTGATTTTAATTCGGTATAAAGTTGATTAATTGTTCTTCTTTCCTTTCCACTATTTTATTTAGCTCTTAATAGACTTAAAAAATAGAGTAAAAGAAAGAAAAGCATTTATGAATAAAACAATACTATATAAATAAATTTTTTTAAAATCATTGAGAATATTTTTATTTACAAAAACGCAATGCACTTCTAACTAAGATAAGCATCACAAATTTTCCCATTTGTAAAGTTAATTCTATTTTATTTTTATATTGCTATGAATAATATATAAATAAAAATTATTTTACAATGTATAGCTTAATATCCTTTCAAATAATACATGGAATAAAAAAAAAACGATTATCATTTTTATACTTATATGTTATTCATATTTCAATTAATTACATGTCAGAAAAAAATGAATAAAAATAATAACATTTTTGGTGAGTTAAACTTAACATTTTTTTTAATTTTAGAAAGAAAAATTTTAAGTTGGTTAATTGGCAAATCATTTAAAAATTCTTCGTTTTTATATCAACGAAACAATAATACTGTTTTCTTTTTCTTTTAAATAATTTTCAACAATATAACTAATCATACATACTGAGACAGTTCAGCTAATTTTTCTAATTTTCTAATTTTGCTAATTAGATACACAAGTACAATTTCTCTCATAATAAAAAGATAAGGAATGATAATGAATATTTTTAAATTGCTATATAATGACATAAACGTATATTTAAAAAAAAAACCTTGAACTCACTACAATTTACAAATATTTAAGTAAGGAATCAGTTCCTTAATCAATGAAAATAATTGGCAAATGAAAAACATTTCATCTATAACAAATCATTTAGGTCAATTTATTAAAAATAGCATGCAAAATAAAAGCTGAAAGATTTATAAAAATTTCTTGATTATTTTTCGGATATCATTGATTTGCGAATCTAGTTTTAGAAAAAAAAAAAAATAAAATAAATTGAAGTATTTCTAAACTATAAAAAAACAGTATTCTTTTAAGCAGAACAATTTTATTCAAATTCGTATAACTTTTGTTCCTAATTAGCATAGTAAAAGAAAAACATTTTGGATTCAAAAATGTTAAAAATAAGGAAATGAATGAAGAATAAAAATAAAATGCCCAAATAACTGAAAATAAACCTTCTAGACGTAGTCTGATATATTGGAAGTATTGCATTAAGAATATTGGAAGTAATTTAGGATCAATTTTTCAACATCCTACTATTTAAATTGTCTGTTAAATAATGTATTACTTGTATTATATAATATATATATTACATTTATCAGTGTTTTTGAAATAATTTTTTATTTATTATTCATATATATCTACAATTATTTTATTATGTTTAGTGCAGACCTAAAGTTTCATTTTGGTTTCTTAGTGTATAATGTCTAGCAGATATTTATAAATATGTTATTATTTATTTATATTTTAAATTTTCCTGTCAAAAAACAAGAAACAAATATTCGTTGTAAGGTAAATAATCATTTTTAGTATTAATAACCTGTATTATATTTAACTATTTTTAAAGAAAATGCTCAATGTAAACCTATTAATCTCATAGTAATTTAATAACAGGAACAATACAGTTAAAGCTAAAACTATTTGAGTTCTTCAAAAATTTGAATAGCTGTTAAATGCATGTAAGGTTAAAAACATTTGTATCATTATTTAAATATTTTTCATACCATGAATTCCAAAGAATACTTTATCAGTTTTGTTATGCTAGGTTAGGTGGCTTTTTAAATAATTACTGAATATTAAAATAATTTCAGATCATATAGAATAGCTATATAATATATAAATATAAACATAACATTTATATATTATTATTGTTATATTATTTATATTATTAATTTATATTTAAAATAATTATTACATTTATATTATTTATATTTTTTTATTTATAAGCTAATTTATAAATTATTTATTTATAATTATAAGCATATATTTATTTATAAAAATAATTCAATTATATTACAGTTTATATTGATAATTAAATATCAGCTGTCTTTAAGAAGAATACTATTGTGTATGTTATAAACGCACAGTTATATATTTTGGAATACAGGCTTTAATAAAATATAGATGTTAAATAAAGTAAAAAAAAAATTAAGTTAACAAATTTCTTCTGACATACTTTTTAGTCTTGCTAATTACAGTGTATATTGAATTAAATAAAGTAAAAAAATTAATTAACAAATATCTTTTGACAAACTTTTTAGTCTTAAAAATTATACAATGAGTATTTCATTCACTTTTATGATTTTCTTAATAGAATGATTTGAAAGGAATAATTTACTAAATTTTTTTGATTATTATTATTAATTTTTATTTATACATCTTAGTAAAAAGTAAAACATATCTAAAAATTTTAATATCCTAATGCATAAAACAAATCACACTAAAAAGAAAAAAAAAAAAAAAAAACCAACAATGGATATTCTTACCTTGAACTAATATCACCTGACAGTCACGTAGAATTTTAGAACATTTTTTAAAACCTCAATTAATCTTTCATCTAACTGCTGATGATCGGTGAAATATTAACTCATATCTTGTCACGACTAAATTTATCATTTTTTAATTTCAAAAAACATTTAAAAATACATTTTATCAGTACATTTCGGCATCCACATATACAAATGCATTAGAAAACGTTCGAAATGAATGCAACTTTCAAAACAAATACCGTGTGTTATGTCCCATGGCCTACTTTCGGGTTCCACGCGCTGAACCAGTGAACCGTTTTCGCCAAGAAGCAGCCAAGGAAGGGAAGAATTGAACATTTTTATTGCAAGTTTTATTTCAATAATGACGAATTTATCTTTCTTTAGGCGAATAAGTGACGATTATTTTTATACTTAAAACCTCTCAACTATTAGAAATTTGAAAGGAATTTCTTTCTTTTTTTTTTTTTTTTTTTTTCAATAAAAAAAAAAAATTATAAAGCAGACAATATTTTTTTTTTAATTTTTAAGATAAAATCAAGACCGGTAATTACATTATTATAATAATGCAATTTAATCAATATTAGTCCTGAATAATTTTGCATTAATGAATTATGTTAATATAATGCAATGTTTTTTCCTAATGCAGCTGACAAATACTTAGACCGTGATCTTTTATGAAATAAAGGTTGCACTAAAGTTATTCACTTAGCACTACCCAGGGGCGCTTGTAACTTGAAGACAAGCTACGGACGCGGAGTAACAATGCCCCGCAGCGCTCTACGATCGTATTAGACCGGGACCTATGGCTTAAATTGCATTCCGAACCACTACAAACATCCACGTCCCCCCCGGGAATCGAACCTGACATCTGCGTTACCGAACGCCAGAGTGTTAGACGCTCGACCATCATGTCCCCATATATAATTGTAATATTGCGGAATGAGAGAATACATTTTTTGTTAAATATCAATGGAACTTTGTATGCTACGAATGAGCCTTTGTATAATATGGTCTATTTATCGATGGAGGGGGGAACCATAGTGCCTTCTGGGATAATTTTAGATTTGGTTTGATTTGTCGCCCTACGGTTATTTTTTGCACACATTAAGCTAATTAAACCAGGACCTGCAGTTTAGCTAATACGTGGATCTAACGAACATCCACTAACGAACCACGAACAAACATCCATGTCATCACCAGGATTCGAACCTGAAGCCTGTGGTACCAAAAAAGGCCAGAGTGCCAGCCGATTGGCCATCAAGCCGCAGGATGGATAGAGGTAACTGCGTCTTATTTTCATATCGTATGTTAAAATATCCAGAAAACACCCACCAGACAGTGTGAATATCGATGATAGATGCTTTATCCACAACGGCACTATCTCTATCAAGTCCCGTCATTTCTGAAAGCAATAACTGCAACGGATATTACCAGTGAAATTAGTGAATAGTAACATAACATAACATTATAGAAGCAAAAAAGTTTGACTTAACATTTTAAAGTAAATTCTTGGCATTCTTTGCTTTAAAAATCTAAGTGACATAAAATATTTTATTCCCCGGAAAAATTATAAAAAGTATTGTGAATTAAAACTTTTTTTTTATGTAACAAACAAAACATTTACCTATAATTATCAGCTCATAAAACTTGGGGTCAACTTAAGAGCCTATAACTTTATTAATGGTCCTCAATTTCCAGTCTTTAGAAACACTTTCCAAAGAAATACCTTCCAGCTTTTATGTTAAATGTGAGGAAAACCAGATAATATTAACAAAGTACAGTAATAATACGTGCACTTTTTCCAATAATAATACATTAAATAGTAACATAGTTAATTGTAAAGTACAACGTAATTCAAATTTTATTAAAAATTTGCAATTGCCAATACGGATGTTTTTTATCTTGTATGAAATTGTTAAGATAGGAAACAACCAGTTGTTTTTTCTTGGTAATCATAAATGTAATTAATCATATTTCCATTTATTGCATGAATTCCTAAGATAAATACTAGATTTAGTTAAAAGTCAGTGAAAATAAGTCAAGGAATTTTTTTTTTTTATCTCATCAAAACTCACGGCCCTTGAACCAAACCAACTAAGCCTTTAATAGATGCATGGACTGATTAAATCTCATGTAGAGACACCATGTAGCTTGGCCTGTCAACCTTCTTCCTCCACACACATACAAAGCAAACACTGATTTTTGTTTAAACAAGTGCTTCATTAAAACCCCAATGAAGAATGATAATGAAAGATGCACTATGTTGAAAGCAATTTTACAATTTTAAACGGATATATTAATATTAGATCTTTTTCTGAAAATGAATTTTTTCATTTAACTAAATTCAGTTAGGACAATATTTCAACAATATATTGATTTCATTTTTCATTGTTTTAATAAAGCTCTTGGATTTACATCAATGCTCTAATCCTGCGGGTTATGAAATATTCTTACTTTTCATTATCTAAATGAGATTTTGATTACAATGAAAGGAAAATATTTAGAAATGATACTAGTTTCCTTCTCAATTAATACTTTAAAAAAATTCAAACTATTTTTAATCAAGATAAATTTTTAATTATTTTGAGAAAAACAATTTATAAAATCTAAAAAAATGCTGTTTAACTTATTTTTTTGAAGTTTTATAAAATCAAATTATATAAAAACTCAGTTTTCTGAGCAATGATTTTATTCTTCTTTATATATAGAAAGAGATCTGACGAAAAATCGCTTGAAACTTTTTTTTTTGTGACTATTATATTCCATCAATCATTTTCTCAAATTTTAAGATATCCAAAGATATAATAGGATAGTTCAAAGATGTAGTAGTAAACAATAAAACAGAAATTAAATAATATTATTCGGTCTTAAGATACAAAAATTAACTTTTTAGAAAATAGTTTACTTGTTGAATTTCAACTGAACTTGAAAGATTTACATTAATACTGTGCATCGTTGAAATGGAAAATGGTATGTTACTGTTAATTAATTGAATTTTATATACTTCAGTTTGTTGTCCAATATAATAAAAGTTATAATAAAAATTTTTATTTGAACATTTGCTATAATGGCCTAAATGCATACCTGATTATACATATATATAATAGGGAACTCACCCTATCCCTTCCCCATTCATTATAAAGGAAAGTGAATATTTTTGTCTTTCTTTTTGTCGCCAATTTTTCCATTCAATTAAACGATAGCCAATTTGGCGATGACCATTGCTTCTGTTCGGTTGCCTACATTCAGCAACCCTACGAATTGTTTAGACTCGTCAAACTTGTTCCGTTCATCGAAGTTTCGTACCCAGAACGGTAATCTGGGAGAAATACAGAAAAAAATCTTTTTAGATTTGAATTGCGATTTAATTTTATTTTGTTTGCAGAATTCTGTATTTATTTAAACTAATAAATATTAATGCGTTTTCTGTTGAAAACAAACCCAGCTTTTGTATCAAGGTACAAACCCAGGTTTTGTACCTTGATTTCCAAATCCAGCAATTGGAAATCAAGTGCTGTTCATATTTGTATCTATGAATGATGCGAATTATTTATTCTTCTTTTCAGTTGGATTCTACAAATCTATCGAATATCGAACTTTATTTTATGCCGATATTGAACTTTATTTTAAAACTATGTATTTTGCAGTAATATGTAATTTTATTTATTAAACTTTGTTTTATACAATACTTTAGTGAAATTATTTTAACTAATTGTCACCATTCCATAATTTATTTGAAAGAGACATCTTTAGATGTTGTCATTGCTTTTATTATCAACACGATAATTATTGATTATTCAGAATCCAGATCTTGCTTTTAAACCTTCAGAATATTGCACAAAACTTCAGATCTTTTTTGAATTAGTTACAGATTTTGTTGTCGTATCTATCTGAATCAATGTCAGTTTCTCATGGTAAAAGGATTGCCATAACATCGCTATTGGAAATCATTACACCAAGTTAAAAGGTGGATTACCACTGAATATTAAAATATCTCTCATGCATCATTAGTCAATCTGAAATCTTAATGGGCAAGATATAAGGAGTGAATTTATTGTTCCACGATTTAAAATTCTACTATACGGTGTCAACTTGACTTGACTTGACTTGACTTGGTGCTTTGAGATGCGGTGTAAACTTATTTACAATATGTGGAGAGATCATATTCTCCTCGAACCCAACGGAAGTTGGTTTGAGTTGATGAATCAATTCCAGTAGACGAATTTATCATGTCATTCATTTAGCGTCATATATTTGATTTCGAACAAAGCTATCCCAGTTCAAAAACATAATGCTTTATATAAAATATCGCTCCAGCCCCCTTATTTACTAATAATAATTGCTTATAAAAAGTGATTAAAACTAGAATTGTTTGAAACATACAACGAAATTATTAGAGAGACTACCTGTCCATAAATAGCCATTTTTATTACCGCACAGATTTAATGGATTCTTTCAAGAAAATGATTAGTTTAATTTTTATGTACGCCAGCAAAAATTCATATCATTGAAAATAAAATTAGAAAAATTATTGAATCTAGCTTTAATGTAGAAAAACATTTTGTTTTTTTTTAATTAAGTTTTTTCTCCATTTAATAATATCCTTTAAATTACATTACGTGCCAAATATCAAATTTTCGAATTTCTCAAAATGTGTATTTCTGATTCGTCTCTATACAGAAAAAAGAATATTCAGGATCATGTTCAAACTTTAACATATATTCTTTCATGTTAGACAGGTTATAATGGATTAAAAACCTTTAGTAGTTTTCCTTGTATGATAATCGTTCTTCAGTTTTTCATTTGTATAACATTTGGATAAATTTAGATAAAATAGCTTATGTAAGCATAAATTTTAAAGCACCTCGTTAAGTCAAGATAGAAAGAATTTATGTGCACGTGTGTCTTGTGTGTTTCTTACAATTTTAAAATTGTTACGATAAAAAAGATTCAAATGTGTTTCATTGAAGCCATAGATTTTTATCTGCTAGGACCAAATCCCGATAAAATTTCAATTAAACAAATTCTATAGTTTTTAAAAGTATATGTTGCTTTTTGAACATTTATTTGATATACAGTCCCTTTGCCCGGAATACGTATAATATATTGAAACAAAATTAATAAAATAATTAAATGTAAAATAAATCAGTTTTGACAGATTGAAAATAAGTCACGATTTTTTTCACTGAATTTATAATATATTTATTCTGAAGATACTAAGCTACCGCAAATTATTTATTGTTTTTCAAATATTTTTTTATAACCACTAATTTATATTTTATTTTCTAAATGTTTATTATTAATATTTATTTTTAAGATAATTTCATAACAATTTGGCAGGTCACATTTCTTGATCGTTATTAGTGATATGCATCATCTTTTGAGTGAGATTTTCTCTTGATTTCTTTTACACTTTTAACCATTTTTTTCCTACTAAAATTTACCAAAACTTATGTCAAATAGTCGAAATCTCGAAAAAAATCTGATGAATTTATTTTTTCATCACAGAGGTTGTTTAAAATGAAATTTAACAGTAAATATGAAAAATAAAGTGAGTTATAAATTTAAGATGATAGATAGATTCATGAATATTTTATTTCCATAAATTAAAATCTAAAATGTTTGGTTTTTCTTCAGCTGCCCGCCGCCGTCTCATATTTCGTTAGGAAGCTAATTTGTGAAGAGGTTTTGTTTATCGCCCTACGGTCATGTTTGCACCCTTTAAGCTAATTAGACGGGACCTACAGTTTAACGAGCACTACGAACCACTAACAAACATCACAGCCCCCGTCAGGATTCGAACCTGAAGCCTGCGGTACTGACAGCCAGTCAGAGAGCTAGCCAATTGGGCCGCTAATTTGTGAAGAGGAAATAGTAGAAAGATCAGCACTGCAGGATCAGTAAATTAGGTTTAAAGTTTAGTTTGGTTTGTCGCTCTACGGTCATCTTGTGCACACTTCAGGCTAAACAGACCACGACTTACAGCTTTACGTGGATTCCGAACCACTAACAAATACCTATGCTACCGCCAATACCCATGCTACCGTCGAACCTGAAACCTTGATATCATTGGCCACTCCTACATTTAGCATTACTCTGAATGCACCATGCTTGGAAATCCTATCATACTAAACCAAAAAAAAAGAAAAAGCAAATGACCAGGAAAAATAATTGAGCAAATAACTTGATAATAAATGAGTACTTGGCTTGTTAATAAATGACCAATAGACTTGATATCATTGGCCACTCCTACATTTAACATTATTCTGAAAGCACCATAATTAAAAATTCTATCATACTAAAAAAGAAAAAGCAAATATACAGGAAAAATAATTCAGCAATTGAACTGATAATAAATGAGTATTTGATTTGATAATAAATGACTACTTGACTTGATATCATTGGACACTCCTACATTTAGCATTACTCCAAAAGCACCATGCTTGTAACTCTATCTACCAGAAAAAATACTAGACCAGAAAAAAATATGCAGAAAAAAAAAAAATATACAGAAAAAATATTTGAGTGATAGACTTGATGGTAAATGTGTAATTGACTTGAGAATAAATGAGTAATTGACTTGAAAATAAATGAGCAATAGACATGATATTATTGGGCACTCCTACATTTAGCATTACTACGAAAGCACCTTGCTTGGTGATCATATCATACTAAACCAGAAAAATAAAAAGCAAATATACATTAAAATAATTGAGCAATTGATTTGATAATAAATGTGTACTTGGCTTGATAATAAATGAGCAATAGACTTGATATCATTGGCCACTCCTAAATTTAACATTATTCTGAATGCGCCATGCTTGGAAATTCTATCATACTAAACAAGAAAAAAGAAAATCAAATAAACCTTCCAGTGTGCAAGTTTTAATGTGGATATGACATATTTGTATTTCAACTAAGTAATTTTAAACTAAGAAAACATCCAATATTTATTCCAAAATGGTTAACTAACATAAGCACTAGCATAATTAAGCGAATGTTGGAGTGGAACCCATAACCTTTTCTTCTAAAAGCAGTTATTACTCAGTTCTCATTGATTATCTGCACAGTCAAGCCAAAATTCTGTCAATAAAACGTTAAAACTTTCACCATAAAATAAACCATAACTATTTTCCAGTTTCATTAAATTGAATATAACAAACAAGAAGCACCATCCAAATTTCAATTATTTCTTGCTAGTACCGAAATGATTAATAAATAGTTTTTTTTTTTTTTTTTTTCGCCATCCAAAAAAAGTAATCAGTATTTAATTATTCCCTCTGGGAAATTTTTAGTATTATTCTTTTTTTTTTTTTTTTTGCAAAAGAAATACTTTTTAATCTTAGTTTGTTTTTTTTTTTAAATTTCATTTTGGACGACAGCAGCTTTTTTTTTTTCCACTAGCCCGTCGAGTTGATTATGTTTAATTGAATATCTGACGTCTTACATTTGTCCGGAAAAAGAAATTCCCAAAAACCCATTTCCGATCCAGTATTTTCTCTCTTTTAATTACATTTTTCGTTTGTGATTATTACAGTCCGAAAAAACTGTTTTCTAGTAATTAAACGGAATTCATTTATTTTTGTAGAGTAGAGGCATTTGCAGAATTTTTCTTCTTGTTATTTTGATTAAATCCTTAGCAGAAGATTTGCCATTATGAGACAGACAGACGCGTCATCATTTGCTAAAAATAATTAATTTTTTTTTCTTGCAATATTTCCGTTTAGTTTTTTAAAGATTAAAATTGACGATTTCTAGAGACGAAGATTAAACTTTCTATCAAATATTAAGCAAGAGTTAATTTTTTTTTATCAACACTATATGGGAAAATGAAATAACATGATGGGAAATGAAGAAATTAAAATTTAACCGAAAACGAAATATAACATACCAAACCCAGTTTAAAAATTTTAAACAAAATACAAATAAATGAAAAAAACATATTATGTAAAGAAAAGTTAAATTTTGTTATTTTTCAAACCACAAAAATAAAAATAGCTAATCTATAAAAAGACTTTTTTTTTTTTTTTTTTTTTTTATCATTTTTTTTAGATTATATATCATTATAGTTGGATTATGTATCATTGCGATATTTATTGGTATCAGAAGAAAGCTTTTTTCTATAAAACTTTATCGTATATTTAGTTAAAACGAAGAAAGCGCTTTTGACGGATATCGGAGTTTACTCGTATTTAAATATTCATTTACTTGTTTCTCTTGCCCGTAAAACGCTGAGCTGCAAGGCAGCGTTGCCATGGCAACTGAAAGAAGGTGAGGCATAATAAATGTCTCAATAATGCCTGGAGGAAGCAGGAAATATTGCGCTGGACTGGTGAATCAACAAGGAAAACAAACATGGATGATATTAATATTTTTCAGAATTGAAATCTGAAATGCTGAACTTCATATTTTTGGCAAAATATTAACTTATTTATGCAAATAAATACTGTTAATTTTCAGTTGTAATTTTAACACTGGGAGTAATTTCTTAAGTAAGAATTTATTAAAATAAACAAAATCTAGAAATGTTATAAAATAATTTTGATTGAGGAAAAAATATATATATTTTACTCAATATTGTAGCATTTTTTTCTCGCGAGAGGAGTTTTCACATTTCATTCCCAGGAGAGCGGAAAGTATGTTATTTGAAAAACATATCATAAACCCAAGCTTTATAGTGGTAGTTATATTACATACAATTAGTGTTTTGTACTAATGAGAACCACTTGCCACTCTAATAGCAAATCTAATAGCAGGTATTCGGTAAATTAGCGATGTCTGAGCGACTTTCACCGTTCGCAACTATTAAAGATTGAATATCAATCGATAGATATAGAATGAGTGGTTCCATCGTCATTGGTGATAGAACACGGGCTGAGAAATGTCTATTCGAATGAGAAAGAGGAAGCTGACCCTCCCCCTCTTGAAGGATTGTCTTAAAAGAGTTTTTTTTTTTTTTTTGATGAAGAAGGGAGAGAGTTCTGCGTTGAGTCGACCAGAAGTGGGTTTTTTTATTTCTTTTTTTCTCTAAAGTTACTGAATAGGCCGGAGTTTTTGGCTTGTTTTCAAAATGAGTCCCTTGTGGATTCGAGAATCACGCCGTGTGATAGTTAAGGTCTGCTGCAGACCATGTGTTTAGATTCGTCGTAGATTCGAGAACTCTGGAAATCTCAGAACTTGGAATGAACTACACTTGTGTATCTAATTTATATCCTTAATTTTGCATTTTTTATAAATAGAGTGAGATAAAATTTAAAGTGTTCCCATGAGCCTGAAAGTGGGAATCTGCTTGAAGCCGTTATAGGTCTAACATAGGCAGAGAAGTTAGAATATGAATGAAAAATATCGCAATTTAAAAAAATATATTATTGTAAAAATATTTTCTATTTGTACTGCAATTTTTTATTTTATGTTCTTCGAAAGCATTTTTTCTTTTTAAAAATTAGGTACAAAACATGATTCTCACCAAAAAAATTCCATTTTCTGAACGAATTTTCTTGAAAACATTAGTTTGTCTAAAAATTATTAAATCCCTTTTTTCCAGCCTTGTACTATTTAATGTGTAGTTTATATATACTGGAAGCATGTATTGCCCATATTTACCATGTTTATTCCCTCATTCACTAATACGTATGAAAAATACCAGAACAAAAAATATATATATACCAGAAAAATAATTGAACAACTGGCTTAATAATAAATGAGTACATGAGTTGATTATAAATTAGCAATAGACGAGTACTTGACTTTATATCATTGGCCACTCCTACATTTAGCATTACTCTGAATACACCTTGCTTGGAAATCCTTGTGGTTGACTAATCCTCAATGTCCTGCAGACGGACATCCCATGAGTGATCTACTCATGAATGGAGGGAAATGGGCACCTTCTGTTGTGATGGAGCATCCGCAGGTAGATGTCTGACTTTTGCTCCATGATGCTCTTACAGTCACATGAGACCGGGACCTATGGCTTAAAGTGGATTCCGAACCACTACAAACATCCATGGCACCACTGGGACTCGAACCCGAAATCTGTGGTACCGAGCGCCGGAGCGCTAGCCACTCGACCATTCAGGCCCTTGGAAATACTATCATACTAAACCAGAAAAAAGAAAAAGAAAACATACAGGAACAATAATTAAGCAATTGACTTGATAATAAATGTGTACTTGATTTGAAATAAATCAGCAATAGACTTGATATCATTGGCCACTCCTACATTTAGCATTACTTCAAAATCACCTTGCTTGGAAATCATACCATACTAAACCAGTAAAAATAAAATAAAATATACAAGAAAAATAATTGAGTAATTGAGTTGATAATAAATGTGTACTTGACTTGATAATAAATGAACAATAGGTTTGATATCATTGCCCATTTAGCATTACTATGAATGTACCATGCTTGGAAATACTACACTCATGTCCATAAATTGAGGATAATTCAGAATCACACAGAAATTGAACTCTAAAATAAAAATTTCACCTGTAGAATTATCACACACATCTTGAAGAAGAATATGCAAATTACGCCAAACCTCCAGATGGCGGAGATAGTACGTCACAATGACGAGAGTGTAAGAGGGGTATATAAGAAATGGTGGCAAAGAAGTAAAATTGTTCACAAGCGCTTTAAAAGCCTTTCAGTGCAATAACCGCATAGTTATGTCACAAAGGAAGCATTTGGATGATTTTTTACTTGGTAGAATTATCGGACGACTGAAATGTGGACGTACCTAGCTGGAAGTATCCGAGGAACATGGAATCGCCCAGAGTGTCATCTCCAGGCTTTGGCAAAGATTCCAAGATGATGGTAATGTGAGTAGATGTTACAGCACAGGTCGCCCCTCGAGTTGCAACGCCGAATGAGGACCGGTATTTAGCAGTTAGTGCCAAAAGAAACAGACGGGGCACAGCATCAGACCTGTCAGCTCTCTTCAGTTCTTTCAGTCAGCTCTCTTCAGCTACTGGTACGACAGTTTCAAGGCAGACCTTGTACAGACGCTTAGGGCACATTGGTCTATATGCTCGTCGGCCTGTCAGATGTGTTCCATTTACCGCAACTCACTGTCGCCTGCGAATAACCTGGAGTAGAGAGCATGCATTGTGGACACCGCAACAGTGGTCTTGTGTGATATTTTCCGACGAGTCCAGCTTTAGTTTGCAGTCTGATTCTCTCCGGACTTTCATATGGAGAGCGCCAGGTACCCGTTACCACCAAGAGAACACCATTGAACGACACCGTTACGGTGGTGCAGGATGGCTCGTTTGGGGAGGAATTATTCTTGGTTCCAGAACTGACCTGCATGTTCAGAGTGTAACGATGACAGGCCACATCTATCGGGATGTCATTCTGGAACCACATGTACGTTTGTTTCAGGGCGCCATGGGTGCTGAATTTCTGTTTATGGATGACAACGCCCGTCCTCACCGTGCAAACATTGTAGACGAATGCCTTCAATTGGAGGATATCGTCCGTACGGATTGGCCAGCATACTCACCGGACTTGAATCCAATAGAGCATGTGTGGGATATGCTTGGCCGACGAATTGCAGCCCATCAACCCCCTCCCACCTGTCAACCGGAACTTCGGAGGGCATTGCTTGATGAGTGGTGTAATATTCCCCAAGATCAGATTGTTAATTTGATACTCAGCATGCCTAGGCGTTGTAAGGCCTGTATTGCATCGTCCGGGAGACATACACCATATTAACCATCATACTAACCATGTTATACTGTTTTTTGTAAATAGGTTCTTTTTTGAAATTTGCTCCATTAGTAAAAATCGCAATTTTTATTAATTATGTCAAACATATAGCATCTTTTTTGCTCTTTACCTTTTGTTTAATAAATAGACTTAACAAATAAGTCAAATTTGTTTTGTTTCTATCTCCTTCTTTGCCTGAACTTCATTATCCTTAATTTATGGACATGAGTGTATCATGCTAAACCAGGAAAAATAAAAAGGAAATATTCAGGAAATATAATTGAGCAATTGACTTGATTAAAAATGTGTACTTGACTTAATAATAAATCAACAACAGACTTGATATCATTGGCCCCTTCTTCATTTAGCATTACTCTGAATGCAACTTGCTTGGAAATCCTATCATGATAAACCCGAAAAAAGAACAAGCAAATAAACTTTCCCATGTAACATTTAATGTGGATGTGACCCATTTGTAATTCAACTAAGTAATATGAAACTAAGAAAATATCCAATAGTTATTCCAAAACGGTTAACTAGCATAAGCACTAGAATAATTAAGAGAATATTGGAATGGAACCCATAACTATTTTTCTCAGAAGCAGTTATTATTTGATTCTCATTGATTATCTGTACAAAAGGAAACCATTATTCTGTCAATAAAACGTTAAAACTTTCTCCATAAAATAAACCATAGCCATTTTCCAATTTCAATTAAATTGAATATAACAAACAAGAAGCATCCACCAAATTTCAATTATTTCTTACTAGTACCGAAATGATTAATAAATAGTTTTTTTTTTTTTTTTTTTTTTTGCCATCCAAAAAAAGTAATCAGTATTTAATTATTCCCTGTGGGATATTTTTAGTATTATTCTTTTTTTTGCAAAAGAAATACTTTAATCTTAATCTTTTTTTTTTTTTTTTTTAATTTCATTTTGGAAGACAGCAGCTTTTTTTTTTTCCATTGGACCATCGAGTTGATTATGTTTAATTGAATATCTGACATCTTACATTTGGTCCGAAAAAGAAATTCCCAAAACCCATTTCCAATCCAGTATTTTCTCTTTTTTGATTATATTTTTCTTTTGTGATTATTACAATCCGAAAAACTGTTTTCTAGCAATTAAACGGAAGTAATTTATTTTTGTAGAGTAGAGGCATTTGTAGAGTTTTTCTTCTTGTTATTTTAATTAAATCCTTGGCAGAAGATTTTCCATTAGCAGACAGACAGATGCGTCATCATTTCCTAAAAAAAAGTAATTAGTTTTTTCTTGCTATACTTCGGTTTAATTTTTTTAGAAGAAGTGACTAAGATTAAAATCTCTGTCAAATACTAAGCAAGAGTTATTTTTTTTTTATCAACGTTATATGGGGGAAATGAAGATGATATTATGGGGAAAATGAAGAACTTAAAAATTTATCCGAAAACGAAATATAACATACCAAACACAGTTTAAAAATTTAAACAAAATTCAAATAAATGAAAAAAACATAAAGAATAAATTAAATTTTTCAAACCACAAAAAAAAAAAAAAAAAATTGTCAATATATAAAAAGACTTATTCTTGGAAATATGGTATCATCGCAACGAGATATCAGAAGAAAGCACTTTTTCTATAAAACTTTATCATATATTTAGCTAATACGAAGAAAGCGCTTTTGACGTATACCAGAGTTTACTCGTATTTAAATATCCATTTACTTTTTACTCTCGCCAGTAAAAAGCTGAGCTGCAAGGCAACGTTGCCATGACAACTGAAAGGAGGTAAGGCATAATAAATGTCTCAATGATGCCTGGAGGAAGCAGCATATTTTTCGCAAAATATTAACTTATTAATGCAAATAAATATTGTTAATTTTAAGTTGTAATTTTAACAATGTGAGTGATTTCTTAAGTAAGAATTTATTAATATCAACGAACTCTAGAAATGTTACAAAATAACTTTGAACAAGAAAAAAATATATGTTTGATTCCATATTCTATTATTTTTTTCTCACGAGAAGATTTTTGTCATTTCATTCTCAGGGGAGATGTATGTATGTTACTTGAAAAATATATAATAAACCCATCACTCAAATTGGGCAATAGATGAGCTTTATTGTGGGTAATTATATTACATACAATTAGTGTTTTTTCAATTCTTTTATTAGTTCACACTCTCCCTATATATATTTGGTCAAATTTTCTATCGTTCATAAAATATTTTTATTCATCCACTGAAGTTCAAATACATTTTTTGAACTTGTAGTGGATGACACTGGATGTTAATACAGTTTTTTCAAATATTAATTCAGTAATTAAATTTAATTCATTAATTTTAGTTTTTTTTAGATTTAAGTTGCATATATCTACCAATAGATGGCGCCAGATAAGCTTAAAAAAAAAATGAATGAAAATTATTTATAAAGAACTTTCTGCAATATACTGAAAAAAAGTAGGAATTGACTTTAAAAAATTTTTTGTTTAAAAAATTGTCACTTAAATCTGATAACAGGTGTTCGGTATCATGTATAATGAGACTCAGGAAATTAGCGAATGCGTGTGCGACTTTCACAGGTTGAAACAATTACAAATTGAATATCAATCAATTGATAATCCCTGATTGGTTACATCGTGATTGGTGAGAGACCACGAGCTTAGAAAATCCCATCTCCAATGAAAAGTGAGGGAAGCTGGAGCAGTTTACATCATAATAAATGAGTACATGATTTGGTAATAAATGAGCAATACACTTGATATTATTGGCCACTCCTACATTTAGCATTATTCCGTAAGCGCCTTGTTTGGAAATCCTATTATACTAAACCAGAAAAATAAAAAAAGCAAATAAACAGGATAAATAATTGAGCAATTGACTTGATAATAAATTAACAATAGACTTGATATCATTGGCCTCTCCTACATTTAGCATTACTCTGAATGCACCATGCTTGGAAATTCTATCATACTAAACCATTAAAAAGAAAAACCAAATAAACCTCCCCGTGTAAATTTTAATGTGGATGTGATCCATTTGTAATTCAACTAAGTAATTTAAAACTAATGAAACGTCCAATATTTTTCAAAATTGTTAACTAGCATAAGCACTAGCATAATTACAAAAATGTTGGAATGGAACCCATACCTTTTTCTTCATAAGCAATTATTACTTAGTTCTTATTGATTATCTGAACTGGAAAGCCAAAATTCTGTCAATAAAACGTTAAAACTTTCTCCATAAAATAAACCATAACTATTTCCAATTACATTAAATTTAATATAACAAGCACGAAGCATCAACCAAATTTCAATTATTTCTTGCTAGTACTGAAATTATTAATAAATAGTTTTTTTCGCCATCCAAAAAGTAATCAGTATTTAATTATTCCCTCAGGGAAATTTTTTTAGTATTATTCTTTTTTTTTTTTTTACAAAAGAAATACTTCAATCTTAGTTGTTTTTTTTTTAATTTCACTTTGGAAGACAGCAGCTATTTTTTTTTCCACTAGCCCATTGAGTTGATTATGTTTAATTGAATATCTGACGTCTTACATTTGTCCGGAAAAAGAAATTCCCAAAAACCCATTTCCGATCCAGTATTTTCTCTTTTTGATTATATTTTTCGTTTGTGATTATTACAGTCCGAAAAACTGTTTTCTAGTAATTAAACGGAAGGCATTTATTTTTGTAGTGTAGAAGCGTTTGTAGAATTTTTTCTTCTTGTTATTTTGATTAAATTCTTAGCGGAAGATTTGCCATTATCAGACAGACAGACGCGTCATCATTTGCTAAAAAAGTAATTTTTTTTTCTTGCAATATTTCGGTTTAGTTTTTTTAGAAGAAGAGACGAAGATTAAACTTTCTATCAAATACTAAGCAAGAGTTAATTTTTTTTTATCAACACTATATGGGGAAAATTAAAATGACATGATGGGGAAAATGAAGAAATTAAAAATTTAATCGAAAACGAAATATAACATACCAAACCCAGCTTGAAAAATTTTAAACAAAATACAAATAAATGAAAAAAAAAACATATTTTGTAAAGAAAAGTTAAATTTTGTTAGTTTTCAAACCACAAAAATAAAAATAGCTAATCTATAAAAAGACTTTTTTTGGAAGCTTGGTATCATTGCAACCCGATAACAGAAGAAAGCACTTTTCTATAAAACTATATCATTTATTTAGTTAAAACGAAGAAAGCGCTTTTGGCGAATATCGGAGTTTACTCGTATTTAAATATTCATTTACCTGTTTCCCTTTGCCAGTAATACGCTGAGCTACAAGGCAACGTTGCCATGGCAACTGAAAGGAGGTAAGGCATAATAAATGTCTCAGTAATGCCTGGAGCAAGCAGGAAATATTGCGCTGGACTGGTGAATCAACACGGAAAGTAAACATGGATGATATTAATTTTTTTCAGAATTGAAATCTGAAATACTGAACTTCATATTTTTCTCAAAATATTAACTTATTAATGCAAATAAATAGTTTTAATTTAAATTTGTAATTTTAACAATGTGAGTGTTTTCTTAAGTAAGTATTTATTAATATAAACAAACTCCATAAATGTTACAAAATAATTTTGACAACGAAAATGTGTATATAGTATATTATTCAATATCGTAGAATTTTTTTCTCACGAGAAGAGTTTTGGCATTTCATTCCCAGGAGAGGAATGCATGTTATTTGAAAAATATATAATAGACCCATCACTCAAATTTGGCAGCAGGCGAGCGTTATTGTGGGTAGTTATGTTACATGTAATTAGTGTTTTGAGCACAGCCTGTCACTCAAATCTGATAGCAGACATTTGGTATCAGGTATAATGAGACTCAGGAAATTAGCAAATGTTTGAGCGACTTTCACATGTAGTGACAATTACAGATTGAATATCAATCAATTGATATAAAATGAGTTGTTCCATCGTGATTGGTGATAGACCACGGGCTGGGAAATGTCTACTCTAATGAGAAGTGAAGGAAGCTGAATCACCACCCCCTGTTGAAGGATTTTCTTAAAAGGATTTTTTTCTTTAGTGAAGAAGGGAGAGAGTTCTGCGGTGAGTCGATCAGAAGAGTTTTTTTTTTTTCCTTTCTTTTTTTTCTCTGAATAGGCCAGAGTTCTCCGCTTGTTTGCAAAAGTGGGACCATGGTCGATTCGAGAATCACACCGTATGATAGTTAAGGTCTACTGCAGATCATGTGTTTATATTAGTCGTAGACTCAGAGAACTCTGAAAATCTCTAATTTAGAGTGAACTGCACATGTGTATCTAATTTAAATCTTTAATTTTCATTTTTTTGTAAATAAAAGTAGATAAAATTTAAAATGTTCCCTTCCTGAAAGTGGTCCTCTTCGTGAAGCCGTTAAAAATCTGGCATAAGTGGAGAAGTTACTATATGAATGAAAAAATCTCAATTTTATCTAATATTCATCTCAATATTTTCTATTTGTACGGCAAATTTTTATTTTATTTTCTTCAAAAGCAGGTTTTTTTAAAAAAATTATGCAAAAAACTTGGTTCTCCCAAATAAAATTGCATTTTCTGAAAAGAATTAGTTTGTCTAAAAATTATTCAATCCCTATTTACAGCCCTGTACTATTTAATGTGTAGTTTATATATACTGGAGGCCTGTATTGCCAAATTTACCATGTGTATTCCCTGATTCACTAATACGTATGATTACCATAACGAAAAAAATATATATACAGTAAAAATATTTGAGCAACTGACTTGATAATAAATGAGTACTTGACTGGATAATAAATGAATACTTGACTTGAAAATTTGACTGCTTGATATCATTGAAATACATTTAGCATTTGACTGGAAATAATAAATACACAGCAAAAATAATACTTGACTTGAAAATAAACGTTTAGCATTATTCTAAGTTCAGTAATTCTATTATACTAAACCAGAAAAAAGAAAATCATATAAACTTTCCCGTGTAACTTGATTTGTAATTCAACTAAGTAATTTGACTAAGAAAACATCAAATATTCGGTTGCACTAACATAAGCACTAGCATAATTAAGAGAATATTGAATGGAACCCATAACTTTTTTTCTTCAAAAAGCAGTTATTACTCAGTTCTCATTGATTATCTAAACAGCCAAGCCAAAATTCTGTCAATAAAACGTTAAAACTTTCTCCATAAAATAACCATAACTATTTTCCAATTTCAATTAAATTGAATATAACAAACAAGAAGCATCCACCAAATTTCAATTATTTCTTGCTAGTACCGAAATGATTAATAAATAGTTTTTTCCCCATCCAAAAAGTAATCAGTATTTAATTATTCCCTCTGGGAAATTTTTTAGTATTATTATTTTTTTTTTTTTTTTTTTTTCAAAAGAAATATTTTAATCTTAGTTTTTTTTTTTTTTAATTTCATTTTGGAAGACAGCAACTTTTTTTTTCCACTAGCCCATCGAGTTGATTATGTTTAATTGAATATCTGACGTCTTACATTTGTCCGGAAAAAGAAATTCCCAAAAACCCATTTCCGATCCAGTATTTTCTTTTTTTGATTATATTTTCGTTTGTGATTATTCTAGTAAAACGGTTTTCTAGTATATTTTAATTAAACGGAAGGCATTTATTTTGTAGAATTAAATGGAGGCATTTGTATTTTTAGAGAGTTTTGTTATTTTGATTAAATCCTTAGCAGAAGATTTGCCATTAGCAGACAGACAGATGCGTCATCATTTCTAAAAAAGTAATTAATTTTTTTTTACTTGGTTTCGGTTCGAAATCTGTCAAATACTAAGCTAGTTTTTTTTTTTTTTAACAACGCTATATGGAGAAGATGAAAAAATGGGAAAAATGAAGAAAATAAAATTTTAACCGAAAACGAAATATAACAAACACCCAGTTTAAAAATTTTAAACATAATACAAAAAATGAAAAAAAACATAAAGAATAAATTAAACATTATTTTTCAAACCTACAAAAAAAAAAATTATCAATATATAAAAGATTTATTCTTGGTATGGTCATTGCAAACAAGGATGCCAGAAGAAAGAACTTTTTCTATAAAACTTTATCATATATTTAGTTAACGTGAAAAAAAGCTTTTGAACGGATATCAGAGTTTGTTCGTATTTAAATATTCATTTACTTGTTTCCTTGCCAGTAAAACGTTAAGCTGCAAGGCAACGTTGCCATGACAACTGAAAAGAGGTAAGGCATAATAAATGTCTCAATAATGCCTGGAGGAAGCAGGAAATATTGCGCTGGACTGGTGAATCAACACGAAAAGTAAACATAACTGGCATTAATATTGATATTAATATTTTTCAAAATTGAAATCTGAAATACTGAACTTCATATTTTTGGCAAAATATTAACTTATTAATACAAATAAATATTGTAATCTATAATTTTAACAATGTGATTAATTTCTTAAGTAAGAATTTTAATAATATCAAAAATTCTAGAAATGTTATTAAATAATTTTGACCGAGGAAAAAAAAAAATAAAAATATATATTTTATTCAATATTGTAGCCTATATTTTTCACAGAGAGAGTTTTGGCATTTCGTTTCCTGGAGAGCGGAATGTATGTTATTTGAAAAAATATATAAAAACACATCTTCAAATTTGGCAGCAGACGGTCTTTAGTGTGGGTGCATATTAAATGCAATTTGTGTTTTATACTAATGAGAAAACCTCACTCAAATCTTATAGCAGCTATTCGGTATCATCATAATGAGACTCAGGAAATTAATGAATGTCTGTGATACTTTTCACAGATTGAACATCCAATCGATTTATATACCATGAGTTGTTCCATCGTGATTGGTGATAGAGCACGGACTGAGAAATGTCTACTCCAATGAGAAGTGAGGGAACCTGTCCCTCCCCCTTTTGAAGGATTGTCTTAAAAGGAATTTTTTGGTGAAGAATGGAGAGAGTTCTGCGGTGAGTCGACCAGAAATGTTTTTCTTTTTTTTCTCGGAAATCACTGAATATTCCGGAGTTTCCCCCTTATTTTCAAAGTGAGCCCCTTGTGGATTTGTGAATCACGCCGTGTGGTAGTTAAAGTCTGCCGCAGACCATATGTTTAGATTCGTCGTAGACTCGAGAACTCTGAAAATCTCCGAACTTGGAGTGAACTGCACTTGTGTATCTAATTTATATCCTTAATTTTCATATTTTATAAATAGAGTCAGATAAAATTTAAAGTGTTCCCATAAACCTGAAAGTGGTCCCTCTACTTGATGTCGTTTTAGGCCTAGCATAGGCGGAGAAATTACAATATTGATGAAAACATCTCAATTTTTAAATTAAAATATATATATATATATATACATATATTGTAATAATATTTTTCATTTGTATGGTAATCTTTAATTCGTGTTCTTCAAAAGAATTTTTTCTTTTTAAATAATATACACAAAGATCGGTTGACAAGCTCGGTAAAATAATTGACTTCATAATTTTATATTTTGATTTATTTTGATTCTATTTTTTATTTTTTGACTCGATGATATGATAGGATTTCCAAGCAAGATGCTTGGAAATCCTATCATACTAAACCAGAAAAAAAAAGGAAAAACAAATATACATTAAAAAGTAATTCAGCAATTTATTTCATAATAAACGAATACTTGATTTGATAATAAACGAGCCATAGACATGATATTATTGGCCACTCCTGCATTTAGCATTACTCTAAATGCATCATGCTTGGAGATTCTATCATAATAAACCAGAAAAAAAGAAAATCAAATAAACTTTCCCGTATAAGTTTAAATCTGGATATGAAATATTTGTAATTCAACTAATTAATTTGAAACTAAGAAAACATCCAACATTTATTCCAAAACGGTTAACTAGCATACATTAAGAAAATGTTGGAATGGAAGCCATGACTTTTTCTTCAGAAGCAGTTATTATTCAGTTCTCATTGCTCTCAAAATTCTGTTAATAAAACGTTAAAACTTTCTCCATAAAATAAAGCCATAACTATTTTCCAGTTTCATTAAATTGAATATAACAAACAAGAAGCATCAACCAAATTTCAATTATTTCTTGCTAGTACCGAAATGATTAATAAATAGTTTTTCGCCATCCAAAAAGTAATCAGTATTTAATTATTCCCTCTGGGAAATTTTTTAGTATTATTCTTTTTTTTTTTTTTTTTTTTTTTTGCAAGAGAAATACTTTAATCTTAGTTTTTTTTTTTTTTTAATTTCATTTTGGAAGACAGCAGATTTTTTTTCCACTAGCCCATCGAGTTGATTATGTTTAATTGAATATCTGACATCTTACATTTGGTCCGGAAAAAAAGAAATTCCCAAACCCATTTCCAATCCAGTATTTTCTCTTCTTGATTATATTTTTCCTTTATGATTACTACAATCCGAAAAACTGTTTTCTAGTAATTAAACGGAAAGCATTTATTTTTGTAGAATAGAGGCATTTGTAGAGTTTTTCTGCTTGTTATTTTTGATTAAATCCTTGGCAGAAGATTTGCCATTAGCAGACAGACAGATGCGTCACCATTTGCTAAAAAAAGTAATTAATTTTTTTTTCTTGCAATATTTCGGTTTAGTTTTTTTAGAAGAAGAGACGAAGATTAAAACTTTTTATCAAATACTAAGCAAGAGTTAATTTTTTTTTATCAACACTATATGGGGAAAATGAAATGACATGATGGGAAAATGAAGAAATTAAAAATTTAACCGAAAACGAAATATAACATACCAAACCCAGTTTAAAAAAATTTTAAACAAAATACAAATAAAAAAAAAAAAAAAACATATTATGTAAAGAAAAGTTAAATTTTGTTATTTTTCAAACCACAAAATTAAAAATAGCTAATCTATAAAAAGACTTTTTTTTTTTGGAAGTTGGTATCATTGCAACCAGATACCAGAAGAAAGAACTTTTTCTATAAAACATTATCATATATTTAGTTAATGTGAAGAAAGCGTTTTTGACGGATATCGTAGTTTACTCGTTTTTAAATATTCATTTACTTGTTTCCCTTGCCAGTAAAATGTTGAGCTGCATGGCAGCGTTGCCATGACAACTGAAATTAGGTAAGGCATAATAAATGTCTCAACAACACCTGGAGGAAGCGGGAAATATCGCGCTGGACTGGTGAATCAACAAGGAAAGCAAGCATGGATGATATTAATATTTTTCAAAATTGAAATCTGAAATACTGATCTTCATATTTTTGCAAAAATATTAATATATTACTTTAAGTAAATATTGTTAATTGTAATATATAATTCTAACAATATTATTAATTTCTTACGTAAGAATTTATTGATATAAACAAACTCTAGAAATGTTATAAAATAATTTTGACCGAGAAAAAAAAATATTTTTTTCTCACGAGAAGAGTTTTGGCATTTCACTCCCAGGAGAACGGACTATATGCTACTTTAAAATATATAATAAATAAATCATTCAAATTTGACAATAGATGAACTGTATTGTGGGTAGTTATATTATATGCAATTAGTGTTTTGTTCTAATGAGAACAATCTGTCACTCAAATATGGTAGCAGATATTTGGTATCATTTGTAATGAGACTAAGGAAATTAACGAATATTTGTGCTACTTTCACAGGTCGAAACAATTACAGATTGAATATCAATCAATATATGTACCCTGTGTTGTTCCATCGTGATTGGTGATAGACCTTGGATTGAGAAATGTCTACTCCAATGAGAAGTGAGGGGAAGCTGATGCATTCCCCCCCCTTCCTCTTGAAGGATAGTCTTAAAAGGAGTTTTTTTTTTTTTAGTAAAGAAAGAGAGTTTTGAAGTGAGTCGACCAGAAGAGGTTTTTTCTTATTTTTCTCTGAAGTCACTGAATAGGCCGGAGTTCTCCTTTGTTTTGAAAGTGAGCCCCCTGTGGATTCGTGAATCACGCCTTGTGATAGTTAAGATCTGCCGCAGACCGTGTGTATAGATTCGTCGTAGATTCGATAACTCTAAAAATCTCCGAACGCGGAGTGAACTACACATGCGTATCTAATTTATATCCTTAATTTTCCTTTTTTATAAATAGAGTAAGAAAAAATTTAAAGTGTTCCCATGAATCCGAAAGTGGTCTTGTGCTTGAAGCCGTTATAGGTCTAGCATAGGCGGAGAAGTTACTATGTGAATGAAAAACATTTCAATTTTATCTAATATTCTCTCAATATTTTCCATTTGTACGGCATTTTTTTATTTTATGTTCTTCAAAAGCATTTTTTATTTTTAAAAATTAGGCATAAAACTTGATTCTCCCGAATAAAATTAAATTTTCTGAAAGAATTTTCTTGAAGTTTGGATATACCGGAGGCACGTATTGCCTTATCATGTTTATTCCCTGATTCATTAATACGTATGAAATAATGCTAGAACAATATATACATATATATATACATGAAAAATAATTGAACACCTACTTGATAATAAATGAGTACTTGACTTGATAATAAATCAGCAATAGACTTGTTATCATTGGCCACTCCTACATTTAGCATTACTCTGAATGCACCATGCTTGAAAATCCTATCATACTAAACCAGAAAAAAGAAGAAGAAAATGTACAGGAAAAATTATTGGGGAACTAAACTGATAATAAATGAGTACTTGTCTTGATAATAAATGAGCAATAGACTTGATATCATTGGCCACTTCCAGATTTAGCATTACTCTGAATGCGCAATGCTTGAAAATCTATCATACTAAACCAGTAAAAAAGAAAAGCTAATTAACCTTCCGTGTACTTTTAATGTGGATGTGACCCATTTGTAATTCAACTAAGTAATTTCAAATTAAGAAAGCATCCAGTATTTGTTCCAAAACGGTTAACTAGCATAAGCACGAGCATAATTAAGAAAATGTTGGAATGGAACTCATAATATTTTTTTCTTGAGACGCAGTTATTACTCAGTTCTCATTGATTATCTGAATAGCCAAGACAAAATTCTGTCAATAAAACGTTAAAACTTCCTCCATAAAATAAACCATAACTATTTCCCAATTTCATTAAATTGAATATAACAAACAAGAAGCATCCACCAAATTTCAATTATTTCTTACTAGTACCGAAATGATTAATAAACAGTTTTTTTTTCGCCATCCAAAAAAGTAATCAGTATTTAATTATTCCCTCTGGGAAATTTTTAGTATTTTTTTTTTTTTTTTTGCAAAAAGAAATACTTTAATCTTAGTTTGTTTGTTTTTTTAATTTCATTTTGGAAGACATCAGCTTTTTTTTTTTTTCCACTAGACCATCGAGTTGATTATGTTTAATTGAATATCTGACGTCTTACATTTGTCCGGAAAAAGAAATTCCCAAAACCCATTTTCGATCCAGTATTTTCTCTTTTTTTGATTATATTTTTCCTTTGTGATTATTGCAGTCCGAAAAACTGTTTTCTAGTAATTAAACGGAAGACATTTATTTTTGTAGAGTAGAGGCCTTTGTAGAGTTTTTCTTCTTGTTATTCTGTTTAAATCCTTAGCAGAAGATTTGCCATTAGCAGACAGACAGATGCGTCAGCATTTCTAAAAAGTAATTAATTTTTTTCTTGCTATATTTCGGAATAGTTTTTTTTTATTTTTTGGAAGAAGAGAGCAAGATTAAAATCTCTATCATTATTTTTTTATCTACGCTATATGGAAATGAAGTTGGCCTTATGTGGTAAATAAAGTACTTAAAAATTTAATCGAAAACGAAATATAACATACCAAACCCAGTTTTTAAAAAAATTTTTAAACAAAAATACAAATAAATGAAATAAAATAAAGAATAAATTAAATTTTGTTATTTTTCAACCACAAAAACTGCAAATTACCAAACTATAAAAAACTTTTTTTGAGAGTATGGTATCTTCGCAACCAAAAGACCAGAATAAAGAACTTTTTCAATAAAACTTTATCATATATTTAGTTAATATGAAGAAAGCGCTTTTGACGGATATCGGAGTTTACTCGTATTTAAATATACCTTTACTTGTTTCCCTTGCCTGTAAAACATTGAGCTGCAAGGCAACGTTGCCATGACAACTGAAAGGAGGTAAGGCATAATAAATGTCTCAATAATGCCTGGAGGAAGCAGGAAATCTCGCCCTGGACTGGTGAATCAACACGGAAAGTAAACATGGATGATATTAATATTTTTCAAAATTGAAATCTGAAATACTGAACTTCATATTTTTGGCAAAATATTGACTTATTAATGCAAATAAATATTGTTAATTTTAATTTGTAATTTTAAGAATGTGAGTAATTTCTTAAGTAAGATTTTATTAATGTCAACAAACTCTAGAAATGTTATAAAATAACTTTGTCCGAGGAAAAAAAAAAAAATATATATATATATATATATATTATTCAATATCGTAGTATATTTTTCACACGAGATGAGTTGTGGCATTTCGTTTCCTGGTGAGCGGAATGTATGTTATTTGAAAAACATATAATAAACCCGAGCTTTATTGTGGGTAGTTATATTACATACAATTAGTGTTTTGTACTCAAGAAATTAACGAATGTCTGTGAGACTTTCACAGGTCGAAACAATTACAGATTGAACCTCAATCGAATGATGATATACCATGAGTTCTTCCATCGTGATGGGTGATAGACCACGGGCTGCGAAATGTCTACTCCAATGGGAAGTGAGGGAAGCTGACCTTCCCCCTTTTAAACGATTGTTTTAAAAGGAATTTTGTTGGTGAAGAAGGGAGAAAGTTCTGCGGTGAGTCGACCAGAAATGTTTTTCTTTTTTTTTCTCTAAAATCACTGAATATTCCGGAGTGTTCCCCTAGGTTTCAAAATGAGTCCCTTGTGGATTCGTGAATCACGCCGTGTGATATTTAAGGACTTCCGCAGACCATATGTTTAGTTTCGTCGTAGACTCAGAACTCTGAAAATCTCCGAACTTGTAGTGAACTGCACTTGGGTATCTAATTTATACCCTTAATTTTCATATTTTATAAGATAAAAAATCAGATAAAATTTAAAGTTTTCCCATGAATCTGAAAGTGGTCCTCTGCTTGAAGTCGTTATTGGCCTAGAATAGGCGGAGAAGTTACAATATGAATGAAAACAGCTCAATTTTAATGTATATATATATATATATATATATATATATATTGTAAATATATATATATATATTGTATAAAATTTCTTTCATTTGTACGGTAATCATTAATTCGTGTTCTTCAAAAACTTTTTTTCTTTTAAATATTATACACAAAGCTCGGTTGACAAGCTCGGTAAAATAATTGACTTGATAATTCTACATTTTGATTTATTTTTATTTTATTTTTTTTTTTGACTGTATGATATGATAGGATTTCAAGTAAGATGCTTGGAAATCCTATCACACTAAACCAGAAAAAAAAAGGAAACAAATATAGATTAAAAATAATTGAGCAATTAATTTGATAATAAACGAATACTTGATTTGATAATAAATGAGCCATAGACTTGATATTATTGGCCACTTATACATTTAGCATTACTCTTAATGCATCATGCTTAGAAATCCTATCATACTAAACCAGAAAAAAGAAAAGCAAATAAACCTTCCAGTGTAACTTTTAATGTGGATGTGATCCATTTGTAATTCAGCTAAATAATTTGAAAAACCAAAGAAAGCATCCAATATTTATTCCAAAACGGTTAACTAGCATAATTAAGAAAATGTTGGAATGGAATCCATAACTTCTTCTTCAAAAACGGTTATTACCTAGTTCTCATTGATTATCTCAACTTTCAAGCCAAAATTCTGCCAATAAAACGTTAAAACTTTTCCATAAAATAAACCATAACTATTTTCCAATTTCATTAAATTGAATATAACAAACAAAAAGCATCAACCAAATTTCAATTATTTCTTGCTAGTACCGAAATGATTAATAAATAGTTTTTTTCCATCCAAAAAAGTAATCAGTAGTTAATTATTCTCTCTGGGAAATTTTTTAGTAATAATCTTTTTTCAAAAGAAATACTTTAATCTTATTTTTTTTTGTTTGTTTTTAATTTCATTTTGGACGACAGCTATTTTTTTCCGCTGGACCATCGAGTTGATTATGTTTAATTGAATATCTGACGTCTTACATTTGTCCATTTGTAAAAAAAAATTCCAAAAACCCATTTTCGATCTAGTAGTTTCAATTTTTTGATTATAACTTTCGTTTGTGATTATTACAATCCGAAAAACTGCTTTCTAGTAATTAAACGGAAGGCATTTATTTTTGTATAGTACAGACATTTGTAGAGTTTTTCTTCTTGTTATTTTGATTAAATCCTTAGCAAAAAGATTTGCCATTAGCAGACAGACAGATGCGTCATCATTTGCTAAAAAGTAATTAATTTTTCTTGCTATATTTCGGATTAGTTTGTTTTTTTTTTTTTGGAAGAAGAGAGCAAGATTAAAATCTCTATCAAATACTACGCAAGAGTTATTTTCTTTTATCAACGCTATATTTTAATTTTCATTTCTTGGAATCAATGAAAATCATTTCTTTTCGTTCTGAGTAACATATTTTAGGTTTTAGTGAATTTACATTATTGTAGAGGAAGGCCCAGGTCTTAATCCGCTGGTTGCATCTGTTGCAGACTAACTTGAGAACCGAACAGAGTGAGTGTTATGAACTGTAACGTCTCGGCCTATATTAGAGCTATAAAGGCTTCAAAAAAGGGTTGTTTTCAGGTCCATGGGAACACTTTAATTTTTATTTACAATCACTATATATATATATATATATACAAATAATGTACTGGGTTATTATACAAAAATTAAAAATTACAATAAAATTTAACCACAAGGGCACGATTAAATCACAAGTACAGTTCACTCCAAGGTCGGTGGCTTACAGAGTTCTCGAGTCTATATCGTATCTAATTGCCTGGTCTGCTGCAGACATTAATTATTTCACGGCGTGATGAACGAAACCACAAAGGGTTCACTTTGAAAAACAAGCGGAAACTCTGAGCCTATCCAGAAAATTAAAAAAATAAAACCACTTCTGGTTGATTCGTCACAGAACTCTCTCCATCTTCACAAAAAAAAAATATCCCTTCTAAAGACAATCCGTCAAGAGAGGGGGGAGGTCATTTTCACTCACTTCTCGTTGGAGTAGACATTTCTTAGCTCGTGATCTATCACCAATCACGATGGAACAACTCTTGGTATAGTTCATATTCAATTTGTAGTTGTTTCGACCTGTGAAGGTCGCGCAGATATTCGCTAACTTCCTGATACGTTATACGTGACACAAAATATCTGCTACCAGATTTGAATGGCAGATTGTTCTTATTAGAACAAACACTAATGGCATGCAATATTAAAAAATATACAATATATTAAAAACTAAAACACGCAATACTGCTTGTCTGCTGTCAAATTTGAGTGGTCTTTATTACATATTTGTCAGATAACATACATTCTTCTCTCCTGGGAATAAAATGCCAAAATTCTTTTGATGAGGAAAAAATACTACAGGGCGTATAAGTATCTCTTATTGACTCGTCTAGGTTTTCTTCTAAACTTTGGAGAAAAGTAATGTTCTTTCTACGTCACCCGTCAGAAGACTTTTCTCAGGACTTTGAATACAACTATGTTCGTAAATAGCCAGTGATTAAGACCAAAGTTTTACTTTGTTTTTTCCATCAAAGTTTGACATTACAGATTGACTAGTTAATGAAATTCAAATTGTATAATTAATATAAAGCAAAGCATAGAATTTTGTTATGAACAACTAAATTTTTGCCTGAAACAAGTGTCCCAAACATTTCTTCTTAATCAAAAAAAAAAATAATAAACCACACATAAAGCATAGTAATTCTAAGAATAATTGTTCAGTAAAATATTAAGTGTATAGTTATTAACATGCCGCCTAACAAATGCATGCCCTAAAAACAGGCTAATATCGCAGCATACCAGTGCATGTATTCTTTTTCGTGTTGATCTTTTAAACACACAGAATCAAGCAGATTTTTATAAGAAAAACTTGAACTTCACTCTTATTAAGTCAGAAAAAAGTTTTATTGATAAATAAGAACTTTGATAATATGATAATAATATCATTGTGGAAAGCATTGATATTTGTAATTTAAAAAATTAAATTTTCATTAACATTGTTTTCTTTTAATCAGAATTTCAAAAAAATTAAACAATAAAATTTTTGAATGTCTTATAAAACTTACGATTTTAAATTATATTGCGTTTTATTACACTGGTTCAATTATTGGTTGAACAGTCCAGACCTAAAAAAAATCTAATAACCAGTATTTTTCATTTTTGAGTTAAGCAAAAAAGAAAAACATTTTCAAATTAAAGTTTTCGTGATTTTTATCTTGTAAGTTGATACATCAGATGCTGAAATTTTTGATTGGTAAGTTCATACCCGGTTAAATTAAATGATGAAAAAAAAACCCTACTAATAAGCGCTTTAGCTGAAACTTCACCATCTTGAGGTGAAGGCTAAAAGGCTGCATAAATCACTTTCCACAAAATCTAATTCAACATTGTCTTATCTTTTTATAGCCTAAATGGTTTGAATTAAACTTTTTCTCGTAGATTAAAATTACGAGAAAAAAGATTAAGATAATCTAATAATCTTATTATTAGATTATCTTAATCTAATAATAAGATTTAAATCCAACAATCAAGACATTTTATAATTTATAAACATAAAATTGATGGACTGTAAAAATCTCACACTTTCTTTTAAAGTAAGTGTTTTGCATAAAATACTTACCCCAAAGTCTAATTCAATACTATCTTTTATATTCGAGTTTATAGCTTAAATGGTTTGAATTAAAGTTTTCTACTATTTCTGATCTAAGATAATTTCAGGAAATCCAGCATGCCAGACAATTTATTATTTATAAATATAAAATTGTTGGATTTTGCAAAAATCTCACATTTATTTCTAAAGTAAGTCGAGTAGCATGAGGATGTATTATTATTGGTTAAATAAGTCGTATATATTTAATCAAATTAAATTTTGTGTACAGAAGTTTAAAAATTAAATTCAAATACAATACATTCCAATAGCCTTTTATTAAGAGGAAATTTTTGTTCCAAAATACAGGTGTAGAGATCTAGGGCTGTGATACCTATGATATAATTTGTTTACTTTTCTGGGTAAAAAATTTGCATATAAATGCTTATCAAAAAAGACATATGATTGGTGGATAACAATAAAATTTATTTCATTTTCTAAGGTTTGAATCATTTTTGAATGAGTCTATTTCAAATTGGCACAAGTTAGATGAATAGAAAATATTGCATTATACTTATTATGCTTGTAAGAAATCATTAAAAATTTAAATAACTTGGGATTCTGTAAAATCGAAAAGTTGATTACCAAATATTTTAGTCAAACCATTCATTGACATAATCTCAGCACAAAAAAATTGTATGCAAATACGTTTCCATAGTAATGAGGCATAGCATGAGGAATTAAACACGCATTTTTTAAAAGCAAAAACACAAATTCTTATGATGGATTACGAAAAGGTTTTATTCGATCTATTCGGTGTTATCCTGTCCTGGTGATAATAGTTGGTTAGCTTTAGAATATTTGATTAGTGTGTGACAATTATCTCTTGGTTGTAAACTATTGTTCGAAATCGTTGTAATTTTGCATAAATCGATAGTATACTAAAGTATACTGATTAATATCAGTTGGATTTAGAAATTATACGACATTTTGAATGTTGTATCTGGACAGGGATATTTTATAATATTCCAATTATCATATATTATTGCGAATTACAAGAAAATCGATTGTAATGATTCAGAACTTCAAGATTTTGTTTTCCGTTTTTATCATGTTATTTCTATCATTTATCTATAATTCACTATATTATATATCCTTCAATATAGACAACAACAGTAAAACTTCATACTATCAGGTTTGTTTTATAAAGGTGGTGTTAGTGTTCTCAAATTATTAAAGTACAAAATTATATTTTAATCCTTTTTAAAAAGTTGAAGCAATAAAAGTAAAAAAAGTAAAAATTAAAAGTAAAAAAAACAATAAAATATTTGATTGAAAGGAACATATTTGAGAACAAAAAGCATTATGCATTATGCATCTAAAGCATTAAGGTATTAAATATACATCATAATTCACAAATAAAAGAATTTTAAAAATAATTAAAAATTATAATTATTTTATATGCATATAGAGTAAATAAACAAAATTTTTTTCTCATTTACTTTTAGTGCAACTAACTAACATATAATTCAAACATATTTTTTTTTTTTTTTTTTTTTTTTTTTTTATTTATTGGTTGATTTATTCATTTCATAAAAGAAAGACTAATTTTTAAAATGTTTTGACTGTCAGAATCTACATTTATTAGAAATCCATGAAAATACAATAAATGAATATATGACAATACATTTAATATAAATCCATAATAAAACACTAAATGAATTCGCAATAATTATTTATAAAAATAGATAATTAGTAGTAAAACTTGTATCTAAAATATTTATCATAATTTTCAATTAAATGAAAATTATAATCATTACATAATTTAATTCATTTTTATATGTTTATTAGGATTTAAATAAAAATATATGTTTATAAGGTTTAATATATTACTAAATAAATGTGGGGTAATTATTTCTAAAAATATATAAATTGGACTAAATGTGGCAGTAAGCATGCATCTAAAATATTTAACACAATTCTCAATTAAACTAATTATAATCATTACATAATTTAATTCATTTTTATGCATTTATAAGAGTTTAAATAATAATTATTATGAAAATTATTTATAATTTATAATTTATTTTCTTATTTTATCATTTATTTTCTTTTTTTTTATACATAATCAACTTAGATCATATCGTTGATTTATTTCAAAAACAGGAAAGGAGACTTAAAATGTCCCAAAATTTTTTACAAAAAAGACTATAGATTTTGCCACTGATTTGCAATCCATCATTGAAATTCGCCATAATTTATCTTTTTAACAAACCAATAAATGGAAGCCATTAAAATAATCCTTTCAAAATGGACAAATTTAAGTAAAATGGTATTAAACCAGTTTCTAAAAAATCTTCCTCGTAGTCCCCAATTAAAAATATAAAACATTCATTAAAAATTTGAACTTATTTTATATACCTGTAAGGCAGACAGGACAATTTGTGTTTTCTCATTTATATTTAATTGAATACAGTTGACAAAAATAATCCTTTCAAAAGGGACAAATTTAAGTAAAATGGTTTCTAAAATTTTCATCGTTGTCCTCAATTTTAAATATAAAAATTCATTAAAAAATGTGACTCATTTTTATATACCTGTAAGGCAGACAGGACAATTTGTGTCTTCCCAATTATTTTATTTAACTGAATACAACTGACAAACGGAAAGAATATATATTTTTAAAAAAGTAAGAAAAAAAAGAGAAAACCGTAGACGTTTCTACGGTTTTCGCTTTATAGATCCCACTTAATTGAAGACTTACAGCCATCACAAACCCAACAAAAGAAATACTTCCTCGAAATATCCGGGTCTAAATAGACTTTTATTAAGACGACAAAAAGCGTTTCCACATCCCTGGATTATTGGTGTTCCAACTCCTTCAACAAAGAAGACACTGGTATTGATTCTCTATCTGAACCAGGGGCGGTTGCTATTGATAAAGAATAGACCTCTTGTTCCCATGGAAACAGTGGGAGATCATCTCGAGTGGAGAGATCTTACACAGCGTGTCCTGCAGATGAAAGCATGTCCTGCGTTTTTGTCCTTGGGAGGGATCGCTTTGTTTGCTGTTTTGGGAATCGATAGCATATGAAGAGAAAAAGTAATATCTGCAACTTTTATCTTGCCCTTCTTGGTTATTGCGGGAATTACAAAGCAGGAGACATGGCTATAAGCAAATATAATTTTTATCTTATTTGGAGATTCGCGGATTGGAGACTAAACAAAATCAGATGATAATATACAATAAAAAATTCCTTTTGTAAGATATCGATCGTGAAAGTTTATTATAATTAATGTCATAAAGCAAAGATAATTATATGTATTATAAGAAAAATAGGAAAATATGTATTATAACAAAATATAACTATATATATTATAAAGATTTAATTAGAAAATATAACTTTTTGTCTTATTTGAAGTTTCGCTGATTGAGAGACTAAACAAAGTATATGATAATGTGCAAAAAAAAGTTTACTTTGTAAGATTTCGATCGTTAAAAAGTTTATTATAATTAATGTCATAAGCAAAAAGATAATTATATGTCTTATAAGAAAAATAGGAAAATATGTATTATAACAAAAATATAAAATATATTATAAAGATTTAATTAGAAAATATAACTTTTTGTCTTATTTGAAGTTTCGCTGATTGAGAGACTAAACAAAATTATATGATAATGTACAAAAAAAAAGTTTACTTTGTAAGATTTCGATCGTTAAAGTTTATTATAATTAATGTCATAAGCAAAGATAATTATATGTCTTATAAGAAAATAGGAAAATATGTATTATAACAAAATATAACTATATATATTATAAAGATTTAATTAGAAAATATAACTTTTGTCTTATTTGAAGTTTCGCTGATTGAGAGACTAAACAAAATTATATGATAATGTACAAAAAAAAAGTTTACTTTGTAAGATTTCGATCGTTAAAGTTTATTATAATTAATGTCATAAGCAAAGATAATTATATGTCTTATAAGAAAAATAGGAAAATATGTATTATAACAAAATATAACTATATATATTATAAATATTTAATTAGAAAATATAACTTTTTGTCTTATTTGAAGTTTCGCTGATTGAGAGACTAAACAAAATTATATGATAATGTACAAAAAAAGTTTACTTTGTAAGATTTCGATCGTTAAAGTTTATTATAATTAATGTCATAAGCAAAGATAATTATATGTCTTATAAGAAAAATAGGAAAATATGCATTATAACAAAATATAACTATATATATTATAAAGATTTAATTAGAAAATATAACTTTTTGTCTTATTTGAAGTTTCGCTGATTGAGAGACTAAACAAAATTATATGATAATGTACAAAAAAAAGTTTACTTTTGTAAGATTTCGATCGTTAAAGTTTATTATAATTAATGTAATAAGCAAATAAGTTATAAGCAAATATAACATATTTTATAAAGCAAATTAAGCAAATATAACTTATATATATTATAAGCAAAATAAGCAAATATAACTATATACATTATAAGCAAAATAAGCCAATAAACTATAGATATTATAAGCAAAATAAGCAAAATATAACTATAGATATTATAAGCAAAATAAGCAAATACAACTATATATAATATAAGGAAAATAAACAAATATAACTATATATATTATAAATATTTTATAAGTTATAATTAAATTATAAGCTCATATAACTAAGAAGTTATAAGCAAAATAATAAAATATAACTATATATATATATATATATATATATTATAAATATTTTATAAGCAAATATTGTATTGCATTTTTAAACATAAAAAATCCTGCAGATATTTCTTTATTAGGAAACATTCTAAATTTGCAAATAATTGTTATTGGTTAATATTATTATGTCATTGATACTAAATTTTTCTTACTAATAATGAACTAAAATTTATGTTTCCTTTTAATTTCATAGATAAATGCGGAACTGTCTTGAATTTCAGATTCGCTAATGTTAATTTCCAAATCAACAATATAAATAATATCATCTACTATTAAAAAAGGATGAATTATTTACTAACTGATTAAATGCTTTTGATTCTGTATTGAATCATAAGTATTTTATCGCTTAATAAATAATTGATCTTTTTTTTAATCTTTTAAATATATTATTTATCTTTTAAATACTTTTGATTCTCTATTTTTCAAAAAGCATTTCATCGCTTAGTAAGTAATTTATATATATATATATTTAGATATATAATTTATCTTCTTTAATAAATTAAAATGACAAAAAACCCCTTTCAAACCAGACTTAGAAAAATATTTATCTACAAATAATTTTATTTTTAAGCATATTATTCTGGTTAAAATTACAAATGATGTTAGATTACTCCATCGTTGATTAACGATATTATAAAATCACTCATTAATCATACTTTCAACTAAACAGAATATTAAAGTTTAGTGCTAAATTATTACAATAAATGTGTAAATCTTAGACTCTTAGAAAACCACTACACAACAGTATAACAATAGATCCACTTTTTTAGCTGGAATCATGTTTTCTTACTGTCCTTTCGCTAAGAAGATTTTTAAAACCCTTTTATGAAAAGCAAGAATTCACACTAGCCTAAATCTCAAATTTATCAGGAAAGAGCTGCAGTTAACAATAGTTTATATTGTAGAGAGAATACTGAGAAAATGCTACATTCGTTGATCCAAATACGAGAAATTATAATATGAATATCGAATCTGAATCAATGGGTTGATCAATGGAAAAAGTCACAATTAGCATGAGATTCAAAAGCCTGAAAAAGCAATTATCTTGAAAACATTCTTATGTACAAATTGACGGAAATAAACTGAACTAAAACTGAAATCTTCCCCTACATCAACAAACTACTTTTACTTCAAAAATAGATATAATTATCGAATATAGAACAGGATATAAATATCGAATACGAAATTGTGATATGAATATCGAATATGAAATTGTGATATGAATATCGAATATGAAAAATTGTGATATGAATATCGAATATGAAATTGTGATATGAATATCGAATATGAATCAATCAATAGATGGAAAAGTCACAATTAACACAAAGATTCCATAACTTGAAAAATAATTATCATGAAAACATAGTTCTGCACAAATTATCTTGAAAAAAACCTAAAAGAAAAAAAAGCTAAATATTTCCCCTATTCCAACAAAGTATTTTCCCTTCAAAAATAGATTTGAATATCGAATATGAAATTGTGATATGAATATCGAATATGAATCAATCGGTAGATGGAAAAGTCACAATTAACACAAGATTCTAAAACTTGAAAAAATAATTATCTTGAAAACATAGTTCTGCACAAATTGATAGAAAAAAAACCTAACAAAAGCTAAATATTTCCCCTACTTCAACAAAAAGTATTTTCCCTTCAAAAATAGATTTGAATATCGAATATGAAATTGTGATATGAATATCGAATATGAATCAATCGGTAGATGGAAAAGTCACAATTAACACAAGATTCCAAAACTTGAAAAAATAATTATCTTGAAAACATAGTTCTGCACAAATTGATAGAAAAAAAACCTAACAAAAGCTAAATATTTCCCCTACTTCAACAAAGTATTTTCTTTTCAAAAATAGATTTGAATATCGAATATGAAATTGTGATATGAATATCGAATATGAATCAATCGGTAGATGGAAAAGTCTACAATTAACACAAGATTCCAAAACTTGAAAAATAATTATCTTGAAAACATAGTTCTGCACAAATTGATAGAAAAAAAAACCTAACAAAGCTAAATATTTCCCTACTTCAACAAAGTATTTTCTTTTCAAAAATAGATTTGAATATCGAATATGAAATTGTGATATGAATATCGAATATGAATCAATCGGTAGATGGAAAAGTCACAATTAACACAAGATTCCAAACTTGAAAAAATAATTATCTTGAAAACATAGTTCTGCACAAACTGATAGAAAAAACCTAACAAAAGCTAAATATTTCCCCTACTTCAACAAAGTATTTTCCCTTCAAAAATAGATTTGAATATCGAATATGAAATTGTGATATGAATATCGAATATGAATCAATCGGTAGATGGGAAAGTCACAATTAACACAAGATTCCAAAACTTGAAAAATAATTATCTTGAAAACATAGTTCTGCACAAATTGATAGGAAAAAAAATAACAAAAGCTAAATATTTCCCCTACTTCAACAAAGTATTTTTCTTTTCAAAAATAGATTTGAATATCGAATATGAAATTGTGGATATGAATATCGAATATGAATCAATCGGTAGATGGAAAAGTCTACATTTAACAAGATTCCAAACTTGAAAAATAATTATCTTGAAAACATAGTTCTTTACAAATTGATAAAAAAAAAAATGAATAAAACTAAATATTTCCCCACTTCAACAAAAGTATTTTCACTTCAAAAATAGATTTAAATATCGAAATATGAAATTGTGATATGAATATCGAATATGAATCAATCGAGTAGATGAAAAAGTCACAATTAACGAAAACAAGATTCCAAAACGTTCTTGTAGATTGAAAAAATAATTATCTTGGAAAACATAGTTCTTCACAAATTGATAGAAAAAAAAAAACCTAACAAAAGCTAAATATTTCCCTACTTCAACAAAGTATTTTCACTTCAAAAGTAGATTTTAAATATCGAATATGAAATTGTGATATCGAATAGATCGAATATGAATCAATCGGTAGATGAAAAAAAAAGTCACAGAAATTAACACTTCAATAAAGTATTTTCCCAAAACTTGAAAAAATAATTATCTTGAAAACATAGTTACATTTAGCACAAATTGATAGAAAAAAATTATCTTGAAAACAAAAAGCTAAAATTTCCTTCTTCAACAAAGTATTTTCTTTTCAAAAATAGATTTGAATATCGAATATGAAATTGTGATATGAATATCGAATATGAATCAATCGGTCGGTGGAAAAGTTACATTTATCACGAGATTCCAAAGCTTGAAAACACAATTATCTTGGAAACATTATTCTGTATAGATTGGCAGAAAAAAAAAATGAATAAAACTAAACTTCCTACTTCAAAAACAAACAAATTTTGCTTCAAAAATATGGAAATTTAAACAGTTTCTTGATTAAATAGACCTTTTTTTCATTCCTTGAAATCGTGTCATCATCATTAGTGTTTCTAAATTCGTAAAGAATTGTAAACACTCATTATTTAGATAATTTTGAAATGATCATTCACCTTTTCAAATTAAAAAATAAATAAATTAAAAGAATCCCAGTTATAAGCTGTAGAATTTCAATCATTAAAATGAACAAGAAGTTTTGAAATTGCTTTGAAATTTAATTCATTATTCTTCAGACACAAATGCATTATTTAAAAAATATTTCAGTAATTCTTTTTATCCTTCAAATGCCATTTGAATTTTACATCCTAAATTTTCTCTGGTTAGTGGTTGTTATTAAATTATCTGATTTTCAGATAATATTACAAAAACAGAAGAACAGGATATTGGCAAATGTGCCTCTGTATCTCATTTTTAATTGTGAAATTTTTTAAAATATGATTTATTTCAATTTTCATTAAATCAAGAAACTTAAGTAAACAAAATTTTAACGAATTTAGTAAATAAATTTAGGATGAACACATTTAAAAAAAATATTCTTTAACAAAATAGAGAGCTTCTATAAATGTTTTAAGTGTGATTTATAAAACTATTTACATCAAATAACTTTAGGCGCTACACTAATGAGCGCGATTAGTGGCTCCCAGTGACAACGCGATACTTGCTGGTGACCATTAGGGAAGAGGTTCAATCCTAATAGCGGCTTTGTAGGCACTGTTTCAAAAGAAAGTAGACTCGATGGCTTTTGTGGTGTTTGGCTTTGTCTTTCCTCGTTAGTCAAATTACCTGGTGGGAGTTTTCCGGGTTTTCTCCTGAGGATTCCCATGCTCTCCTTCCCTTTGCGGTCTTTTAATTCCCTAAAAGTCCTCCCAAGAAGAGCACTGTCTTTTCTTCTTCAGCATCACGGAGCCAAATCAAACTTCTACCTACAGGTACTTCATAACAACAGAAGCTCCTTCGCACTTTTCCCTCCTTCCATGTGAGACCACACGGATTCTTAGACTTGGTCTAGACGTTTGCTGTCTACCAGAGTGGGGGAAAAAAAAGAAATGATATTTTTAATTTTAAAATGTCTAAATCTAAGGAGAGAAAAAAATTAATTCTCATTAGATTCCAAACAGTAAGAATCTTTCAGAATCAAAAGAGTAAGAAGAGCTTTCTAAGTAAAATCAATTAATCAATTACTTGTTGTCGCAATTAGAAGTCATTACACGATTTGAATTTCAGTAAATCATCAGAAAGCTCTCTAAACTAGCTAAATTTAAACTGACGTTCACTTAACCAATATTCGATGCAGATGATGTTTTCTCAAGAAAATCTGTTTTTGTCTCGATTTCCAAGAATCCCGTACCTGATTTCTTTTTCTAGTTTTCAACAGACTCGTGTTATTGAAAATTCCTTTTTAGATGTATTTTTAGAAAGCATCTTTGGAAACGGATTGGTTCTTTTTCATAGCGTCACAGACGACAAAACTCACACATGCGCCGATCTTTGAATTCAATTAAGGTCACATCGGAGCCTTCTATGTGAGGCGCCATCTTGAAAAAATGGCTCTCGGGTATCGATCCACCCCCGTGACGTCACACTATTTTTCAATACTTTTTCTCGCGGCCCGGTCCATATCTCCTCCTTCTACTGTCTGCTCGGCGTTCTAATCTGTCCCTGTCCATCGCTTGATATCTATCCTTTTTTTCTCAAAGATTTAGCCTTTTGTTTAATAAGCGTCTTGAAAACAGTAGTCCATCAGTCAAGTCTTGGACAACATGGCTGGGCTTGATCATATCCCAAAACTTTCTGCTCTGCTGGTGATAGTTTGTGTTCGTTTCGCTTGCCTGCAGGTAGGGAAAACCTGCCAGTCTTGGCTCTAGCAACTGGGTGGATTTGTTTTTCCTGCAAGGAATGGATGTCTTGCACCTGCAAGCATCTTTTTCTGCAAGGCTTAAAGTTACTGTACAAAGCTTTTAATGTATATAAACTACAATTATTTCTAATATAAATTTTTGCTATATATATATTAGATGAAGATGCATATTATCATTTTGTTTAGGATAATTTGTGGGAAGAAAAAAATAAATTTATTGTTTGTGCATGGAATATATTTGCAATTATTTTGAAAACTTTTCAATTGATGTTTGAAATGTTTTAGATGTTATTAAAGAAAATATTTGCACAAATTTTTTATTCGACTCACTTGAATGATTTTTATTTAAAATTAATAATTTTCAACGTGTATTTGGAATTATAAGATTTTCAATCAATCTTGCTTTCAATGTGTATAAACACAATTATTTCTAATATAAATTACACTATATATATTAAATGCAGATGAAAATATCGTGTTGTTTACGAGTATTTTATTTAGTACGATAATTTGTAAAGAAGAAAATAAATATTTCTTGTTTATCCATGGAATATATTTGCAATTATTTCGAAAACTGTTTAATTGATGTTTTAAATGTTTAGAGTTGTGCAGAAAATAATTGCACTAATTTTTATTCATCTTATTTGAATATTTTTAAATAAAATTAATAATTTTTCAACGTGCATTTGAATTATAAGGTTTTTCAATTAAGGCTTAGAAAATATTGTTTGTAGATTTACATTCATAAACATAAAATTAATCATTTTTCAATAAAATTATCATTCATAAAAATAAAATTATCAATCATTGTAAAATTAATCATTAAAATTCATATAAATCCTGCATAAATAAAAATATTGTTTCTCAAAAAATAAATAATTTAAGTTGTTAAGTTAAGTTGTTTATTTTTTTATTTGTATTAAAAAATAATGCTAGGTATTTCGTGCATTAATCTTTAAAGAAAATAAAAGTCATATAGCCAAAAATGAAATTTTTTAAATGTTTAAATTTTTTATTTAGTTGTTTATTTGATCATTTCATTATTTGTTTATTCGTATATTTATTTTTTATTTGACTTCTGTTCATTCCCTCATTTGATTTTTGATTTAATTATATATATATTTTTATTTTTATTCATACATTCTTTTAATAATATTTGCTTATTTATTTATTAATTTATTATTTTGATTCTCGAAATAAAGTGTTTTAAAAATGTAGTTGAATTTTAGAAATATTTAAATAACAATAATTTGTTTGCTTATTTAAATTAGTTAATGATTATTTTAAAAGCAAAATTTATCACTAAATTCTGATTAATTATTCAATTTACTTCAAATTACAAATTCTATTTGCTACTAAATTAATATTCATCTAAAAACTCTTGAATGTTATTATAAATAAAAATGAAATGAATAAATAAATAAAGTGTTTTTATTTATTTATTCAATGTTTGATTCAAATTCAAATATGAAAAGCATAGTTTTAAATGAATAATTCTATACGTTTGTCATTATTTATCAATTAAAATTTTTTATTTTTTATTAAACAAAAAGTAATAATTTTTTCCAGATTTCTCATATTTTTTTGTATGCACTAGACAAAGGTTCAGAGGAAGAAAATAAAGCTTTCCTTGTAATAGGTTTTAAATTATACTCTTCTGCACACAAAATTAGCACCCTTGAAAAATAAATGGGACTCAAAATTTCGCATTATCTTTTATACCAAGCATGATAAATAACTCTTATCGATCAAGAATGATAACTTGCTCCAAAAAGAGCTCTTTTATACCGTTCAGTTAGCATCATATGAAACATAATATAATCAATTGCTTTAGCAGCTTGCAATTATCACTGTTGTGAATTTATAGACAATTGTTGGACTCCTGGCAATAATCAATTGCCAGTCTCCCTCAATTTATCGACAATTATTAGTCTCCTGAAGACACAACTATTAATGTCATTACGAAGTTGTTGAAGACCTTATAGGCATTAAGGCGACTTCGAACGTGGTCGCGTAATCGAGGTATGTGATATTGGCCGCTCATACCTAGAATTTCTTAACCATGCCTAACTTCCTGCATTGTACTTATCCACACTGCTATGAACGAGTCCTAGCAACAATGGGCAAAAATCTCAATGGAAAAATGAAGCCTCTGGCATGCTGATATCCATGAATGCAAACAAGATTGAAAGATTATGCTACAAGCCCAACCTGTTTGAACGATATCATTGTCTATCATCTATCATACCACATCCTCTTATCTACTGCCACCTCACAAATCTTGGTTGAAGTTGGGGTACTCTCACAGGGGCTTTTATAGTCTATGCCTTAACTCCACAACACTGGCAGACTCGTCTGGAGTAGTTTCGTAACCGGTCATCAAACTAAGAGCATTGCATAGAGACTAGAGAGAACTATCACTTCAGTCTTGCAACAGATGAGCATCGGATTCGTGTGTAAAGCGGCCAGTGCAAACGGTCCAAATCAATTTTTATCTTATAGAGGCACTCACAGCAATAGATTTAGATCAATCCTAGTTATCATGTATAAAATTGTAACAATCCAACTATATATTGATGACGTGCTGCAGTTGTTTACCTTATCCTTCATGACATGCTATTTTTAAGGTTCTTTAACATGACAAATAGACCTTACAGTTCGCATATATATGGACTGTCATTTTTAATTTTTGTCGTAGCTATCAAAAGACACGAGACTTTTCGAGAATGAATAAGTATGGGACATAGTAGGCCATTTAAATAAAAACAATATTTTTAATAAAAACAATCATTTTCTTCCAGGAGAGCCATTTTTTTAGTTATTTATTTATTTATTTTACAAGAAAATGGGTATAAGATACACATACAAACTTAATTTTTTAATATATAGAAATTATAAATAAAATAGTTTCAAAAAAAGAAACAAGAAACTTCCAACCATGTATTGCTTAGATTTTTATTTGCGATTACGATTTTAAAATTAAAATCCCCTTACAATCTTATTTTTTTCACATAGGTTTGGCTTATCCAGCTGACGATATTTTGATGGAAATGGTGATGTAAGTTCATTGGATGTTCATTTGTTAGTTATTTTAGTTATTATTACTGTTCAGAATGTTTCAAGAGTAGGTTCCATAATAATATTTTTATTTTCTTGTCAGAAAATATAATTAGGTTAGAAATATTTAGATATTATTTTTATGACAAAATTGCTTCTAAAACAAAAAAATATTGTATAGGAGACGTAATTTTACATGTATATTGAAATACAAACTTTATTTCTTGTTTATTCTCTATCTAACATTTTAGACATTTTTATATTTTCACTGTCTTTTATAATATTAATGTACATTTTTATATTTCATAATATTAATAATATTAATATATATTATATATTTTATAATATTATATAGTTTATAATGCTAATAATATTTTGATAAACAATATTTTTTAAATGAAAAAAAATTTCATCTTTAAAAGTCTTATAAAAATTGTGAGGTCCAAATCGTTATAATAATTCGTTACAATATATATTTTTCCTACATTGGGAACTTTTAATTTATTAAACATTTTTGATTAGTAATTTTCATTATTATTATATAATATATATTATATAATAATAATGAAATTATTCAATTATTTTAAAATATTATGAAATTATTTTAATATAATATGTTAATTTAAATTAATTCTATAGCATTATAGAATTAATTTAAATATATTATATTAAAATAAGGAGTCTTGATATTCTATTAATTTGAATAAAATGGTTTGTATAAAAAATTTTATTAATTACTCAAATTAAGATTAGAATTTATAGAATTAATTAGCAATAGATTTGTATATTAAGAATCTATTAGTAAGAAGAATGAGACCTTTTCATGAAATAATAAATTAGATAAAAATTTACAAAACAAACACAAATTAAAAATTATCATTTAATTAAAATTAAACAATTTGATATTTATTTAAAATACCATTTCATAACAGTACATATTTTCAACACAATTATATTTCATAAAAGTTTGAGGCGTTAAGTAAATATATGTGGTATTTAATTTTGAAATGATATTGTTCCAATGTCATGATATTTAAGGATCTTCCTGGAAAAGCAGTAAAATTTCAGTAAAACTAAAATGTTTACAAGACTATTATATTTCACCGAATGCCTTATTCTAAATACGAACAGAAAACATCTGTATCTAGTTAAAGCCATCATTGACTAATGTTTCCCAAAATTCCTATACCATTTTTAAAAAGCCATTTATATAGGAGGGAAACAAGTTAATTAATCAATTTCATAATTGTATATTAATTGAAAGGTATCAATTCTATTACAGACTAGTTGTATTTTATCCTAAGTTTGTAGATAAATAATGCTAGCTATTTCAAGCCCACGTCTTTATGAGATGTAATTCGGGTTGCTTGATGATTTCTGTGTTTATCACAAACACACCTTACACCCTTTCAATTCAATGTGTGGAGGCTTGGTTATGAATAGATTTACGGTTCATCATTACTGATATACTTCCTGAATTTATAAAACGAATCAGCACTTCACTCGATTTTGATTAACGTAAACATTCTCGTAAACATATATATACACTGAAGTGACAAAAGTCATGGGACAGCAATATGCAAATTTTCAGATGGCAGTAGCATCGCGTAGAGCAGGTATAAATGCGCAGTGCTTTCGCAGAGCTTTTATTTCTGTTCAAGTTATTCATGTGAAGAGGTTTTGACGTGATGATGACCGCACGACGGGAATTAACAGATTTTGAACGCGGAATGTTAGTTGGAGCTAGACGCATGGGTCATGCCATTTCGGAAATCGTTAGGGAATTCAACATTCCCAGATCCACTGTGTCAAGAGTGTGCCGAGAGTATGAAATTTCAGGCATAACCATGGACAGCGCAGTGGTCGACCGCCTGCACTTAACGACCGAGACCGGCGACGTCTGCAAAGAGTCGTAAATTCTAACAGACAAGCAACACTGCGTCAAATAGCCGCAGAAATCAATGTGGGACGTACAAGGAACTTGTCTGTTAGAATTTGGTTTTCTTGGGCTATTCCAGCAGAAGACCGACTCGAGTGCCTTTACTGACAGAACGACATCGCTTGCAGCGACTCTCGTGGGCACGTGAGCATATCGGTTGGTCCCTAGATGAATGGAAAACCGTGGCTTGGTCCGATGAGTCACGATTTCAGTTGGTAAGAGCTGATGGTAGGGTTCGAGTGTGGCGCAGATCCCACGAAGCCATGGACCCAAACTGTGAGCAAGGCACTGTTCAAGCTGGTGGTGGCTCCGTAATGATGTGGGCTGTTTTTCATGGCATGGACTTGGTCCTCTGGTGCGACTGGACCGAACATTGACTGGAAATGCTTATGTTTAGCTACTTGGAGATCACTTGCAGCCATTCATGGACTTCATGTACCCAAAGAACGATGGGATTTTTATGGATGACAATGCGCCATGTCACCGGGCCACAACTGTTCGCGATTGGTTTGAAGAGCATTCTGGACAATTCCAACGAATGATCTGGCCACCTAGATCGCCCGACATGAATCCCATCGAGCATTTATGGGACATCATCGAGAGGTCTGTTCGTGCCCAAAATCCTGCACCATCAACGCTTTTCACAATTATGGACGTCTATCGAGACAGTATGGCTCAATATTCCTGAGAAGACTTCCAACGACTTGTTGAGTCCATGTCACGTCGAGTTGCTGCACTTCGCCGGGCGAAAGGAGGACCGACACGATATTAAGAGGTATCCCATGACTTTTATCACTTCAGTGTATATATATATATAGAGAGAGAGAGAGAGAGAGAGAGAGATAAATAAGAACTAGTTTGCTGATGCAAAATTTATAGAATAAAGAAGGACTGCTTCATGTTACATTTGGGAAGAATGTAAACTTCGTGCGTTTTCAATTATAATCATATGTACTCTCATGTTGGGCTGTAATTAGACAATAGTTTAGTAGCCAGATAGGTATTAAACAAGCTTTCTTTTCGGCCTACCTATTTTTGTCCACCTGCATTACCGCTTTTATATTTTCTAAACTGAATATGCCCCTTAAAACCAATATTATATATAAGAATGCATCTCTCATAATTCATTGATATTTATGATTAGGTTTCTTTTTCAGTCTCTTGCTTTTCCAATGTCCGATGGAGTCGAATTTCGACACGACGACAAACCCAAGGGCTGCTTTCACTTCTACGTCTCACGCAACATGTCTTCCCTACTTTCCGAGGCCACCAAGATGTTGCAGCAAGTACGCGACCGACACGAGAGAGAATGGATTCTGACGTTCATCTACCGCATCAAGGCCCTCGCAGAACACCTGAGGACCCACCCGGAATCGCGCAACTACCAGTGTCTTCCCGGAGAAGACGAGGAAGGAAGGAGAAGGAATTCTATCCAGACTGACCACTCGAAGAATTCTCAACAGGAGTTGTACTTCGTGGACGACAACTGGCCAAACAGCTTGCAAAAGCGATCTAAGGCGAATTCGGACCAGTCTGAAGAAGTTAATCCCAAAACTACAGACAATCAAAATTCCCCTCCGCTTTCAACAGGTGCTCAGCAAGAAGAACAGAAGCCTGAAGAAGAATCCAAATCGTCAAAGGAGCAAGATTCCAAAGCAGCGTCCGAAGAACTGTCTTCTGCCGAATCTGAACCAAAAGCAAAAGATGCACCAGGGAAGCCTGAAGATTCCATCTAGCCAATGCTTCTGCCAAACAACCAGAGCTTAATCAACATCAACAGCAACAAGAGAAAAGGAAAGATCATCCAGAAAGCGGTTCTGTTTCACAAAATTCGGGAAAAACGTCTGCCCAGACAAGCGACAAATCTTCCTCACATGTTAAACCCCCTGAGGAATTCATTTCCGGTACTTCAATGGATTGCGAAAAGGTTCGGGCCTGTGCCAGAGCTCTACGACAGCACATTGAGGAATTGAATGCCAGAATTACCAAATCACCCAAAAAGCGACAAAGTCCTCCTCCACCCCCACCAGAAGAAGAAGAGGAAATGCCCCCAATATACGATTATATTCCAACTGCGAAACAAGTTGAAGAAGAAAGGAATCACCAATTGATGCTGAAGGTAAATTATAAATGTTTATTTTATTTACTATTATATAGTAAATTATGAATGTTTAATATCTGACTTCATGATTTACTTGATGTTTTTCAGAGGAGAATCCGAAAAGCTTTAATGGAAGAATTGGCACCTGAGGTATGACTTCAATAAATTTAAAAAAACTTAGAAAATGACAAATTTTGAGGCTTTAGTAAGCTTTAAATATAGAAAACATGTTAATTTTTTGTAAATATTTATCTAATTATTTTAATTTTAAATTAAATGTAAATATAATCTAAAAATAATCTAAGCCTGAAAAAGAAGAAACAAAATCATCAATGCAGCAATATTTCAAAGCAGTGACCGAGGAATTGTCTTTTGCCGAATCTGAACAGAAAACAAAAGATGCACCAGGGAAACCTGAAGATTCTATCATAGACAATGATTTTTGCCAAACTACCAGAACTTAATCAACATCAAAATCTAGCTTACTTTTTTTTCTCTGTACTCAAAATTTATTAGTATTGCGTTTAACATTAATTTTAATAAGATTTAATATTAACATTAATTTAACATTTCACATTAATTTTAACATTAATTAACAACTTAGTACTCAATTTGTTTTATCTCTGAGCTTGCATTTACAAATCGTCATTAATAATGAGATAGTTAAGTTTAATATTATAGTGAATGTTTAAAATTTATAATGATTGATTTTGAATACAAAATTTATAAATTGTTTATTTTTCTAATTTCCTTTAATGAAAAGGCGATAGAAAGGAAGTAAAAAGAAAGAAATACCGGAATTCATGAAAAAATACTGCTGAGGGTTTGATTTTTCTCATTTATATGATAATTTAAAAAAAATTTCAGATCAAAAAGCTTCGAACCGTTGATGGAACTCAAGACGACTTAATCAAACTTTGGAATCAGAGCGATCCTAATGCCCCTGGTAAGTATTTTAAAACCTGAATTTTATTCCTGACGTAATCATAACATAATGGAAATATGTCGTTTCTTGAAGATAGTTCTAAAAATTAATCTCTTTTAATACAGCTTATATTTGTACGAAAAAAACCTGTCAATTAACTATGTTCAATTTTTTAATAGTTAAGAAAAATATAACCAGAAAGGAGGTGAATATTATTTATCAAATTTTACTTACTTATTTTTTACATTTTAATATAAAAAATTAATATATTCACATGATTAATTATATTGCTCTTTTTGAATCATTTTTAAATTAATAAAAATTGAATTACTTGGTACTATTTTGTTAAATTGGCATTATTCTGGAATTTTCAATTTTATTTATTTATTTTTATTTTAAAATCTAGCATTAAAAATCAAAAAATTTTATTTATATATTTACTCTCATTTAACCTATCTTTATTATTTGGAATGATTAAAAAAAAATTTAACTATAGTTGAATTTCTAAAAAATAGCATTATTATACTATAACAAATAGCTCAAAATAATCACATTTAATTTGTATAACTCAGGAACATAATTATTATTTATATATTTTGAATATTAGTAAACGCACAGACATAAGTACTGTTACTTTCTGCAATATTTTTAAATTAAATAAAATCAACCCTTGGAAAAAAAATTATGATAACATTGAAAATTGATAAATTTGTATTAGCTTGCACATGTAAATAGAATACGTGTTTTTTTTTTATACTATATTGCGCGAAGATAAAAATTTGTTTACTTTCAAACAGAATAAAAAAAATTTAAATTAAGATCTTAAAAACCAAAAATTAACATCTTATTTACTCGCATCTCGACCTGGTGGTTAGAATGGTGGATTTCCAAACTAGAGAACTTGGTTAACAACGCTACAAGAGATACAAAACAAGACCTTCCGTGATTTTCTCATGAAGAGGCATGATATATCCCATATATCGAATGAATTTATATATTTATCTTCATTTAGCTTATCTTTATTATACGAAATGATTAGAAAAGTTTGGCTATAGTTGGTGAAAGTGGGTATTAAGGAAAGCAGCTACTCAGCAGATGCCAATTATTTTTTCAATGTCTGATGAAAAATGTGGGTTGATAATGCAAGCCTCCCTTGGTATCTATCTCCTGTATAACGCCAAACTTGGTACATGTATTCCATAGTGTAAATCAGGGGTTACCAAACTACAGCCCCGCGGGCCAAATCCAGCCCGCCAGTGTCATCAATCCGGCCCGCGACAGCGAATAGCTTATTGTTGCTGTAATAAGTTGGATAAAAAAAAAAAACACAGAATGATAATAACTCGGTTTTATATACTTGCTAGGTTGTAGTAATTGAACCAGCGAATTTAGCAAACGTATGCTCGCTCAGAGCGCGTATTCGACGACCAGCCTAGAAATTATAGATAATGTCAGAAAATTTAAAACTGTTTTGGCCCTTGGTACTTACTGGAGTAAACAGTATGGCCCTAAGGCTGGAAAGTTTGGAGACCCCTGGTGTAAATGATTTTAAATCACTGGTTACCAAAGTGAGCGATATTGTTCTATATCGATATCCTAGGGGTCTGTTGAACGATTGGGGGTTGTGGGAGGAAGACAGTAACCTCTAATGTATTATTTTGAGGGGAGTTTAATAAAGTAACAGGAGGTGGAAACATAAAGATGGACGAGAATATAAGAGGATAATTATTCATACATATTTCACTTGCTGTGTAAAAACGAAATCAGATATCTACAATTTATTTCGGACTATGTGTTGTAATACAAAAATTTTTTTTATCCTATTTCTTCATCATATTTAGAGAACATATTTAGGCAATCATAAGTTTTTAATAAAAAATTGAAGAAATCGACTGGAAGTAGCGAATCGCGACGGTTAAAGAATACTGCTGTCAAGGAACGAATCAAGGATTAATTCATTCATAACAGATTCATTCATCCGTATAGATTAATCTTTCTCATTAAGATCATCTTTTATGTTTTTCGTAAATTTATTTTTTTCATATTATGCTTCATTATTATTTTAATGTTGGGGGTATATTGCAAATGTTAATATGTTTGATTATAATGAATAATATTATAATTCCAAGCTTCACGGTATCTTATTCACAATTAGCATAATGCAGCAAGTAAAAATATTTATCCAGAGTTAATCGATTCGTAAGCAACTCCATTCAAGCTTATAAATTCTCATTAAGATAATTTTGACGTTATTCATATTTTTTTTATGTTCATATTATCCTTCGTTATCTTAATATTTGGGGTGTAATGCAAATATTAATATGTTTGACTATAATAAATAAATTTAAAATTTCAAGCTTCACGGTGTCTTATTTACAATATTTTAATTTGCTATATTATACTATGCAGTTTTATGGGATTCTTTTATTTTATTTTATTTATGAATATAGATTTTCAGAGGGTCTTAAATAATTTATTTTTCTTAAAAGGAGACAGTGGGAGTAATAAGTTTGATAACCCCTTATTTTAAGTCAAAAACCCGGAATTAGAAAAAAAAGCCAATATCTTTTATATATATATATATATATATATATATATATAATTTATATTATATATATAAAAGTATAAAAGTATAATATTCTATCGAAAATCAAATATTTTACATATAACTTTTACATATAAAAATCGGGCCTGAATGGCCGAGTGGCTAGCGCTCTGGCGCTCGGTGCCACAGGTTTCGGGTTCGAGTCCCGGTGGTGCCATGGATGTTTGTAGGGGTTCGGAACCCACTTTAAACTGTAGGTCCCGGTCTATTATGATCGTAGAGTGTTGCGGGGCCATTGTTACTCCGCGTCCGTGGCTTATCTTCAAGTTACACGCGCCCCTGGGTAATGCAAAGTGAGTACGTCTGTGCAGCGCTTGCCTTAAGGCATCGAAGACCAAGCTGTCTAAGTGTTTGCCAGCTGCATTAGAAAGAAATATATATATCAAATATTATTATACTTTTTTTATACATTTTATGTGTAAGTTAAAGTAATTTTCCTTTTCTATTGTTATTTTTATGTGCTAATTATTTAAGGTATTCTATTATTATTTTTGGTGTACGTTTTAGTACTTTTATACTTTCGTAATTTAATTTTTAAAATAAGATCTAAAAGTTCTCGGTTTATACATTGAAATATACGATATTTATTTACAAAAAAAAGTTAAATAAAAATATAAAATAAATTGCACTATTAAAAATATTTAAAAATACATAAAAGCAATTTCAGTAAATAACAAATAAATTACTTAAAAATTAAAATTATAGCATATGAATAATCAATTTTAATTATTGAAGAATACGACATAATTATTTTCAAATAATTTAAGTATTTTCTATAACTAAATAAGGATATTTATTTAACATTAGGTTTAGTTAAAAATAATAATTTCCTATCGAAAAATATTTTTATCGTTACATTTTCTGATGATGATGATGTTCCTTTTTATTTATTAATTTTTCAGCAAAGCCTGCCAAGAAAGATAAAGGTGAAGAATTTGATTATGAAGAAATTGGTGCAGCGGCCGGTGATCTGAGTTCGGGCGACCCCTACACGACGAATGACCACACCGTGGCGCCATCTGACGGGTATATGAAGAAACGTCAATCTGGAGATGAAAGCACCACGCAGGAAATTGATGGTTACGAAGATGGCGATGAACTCGTCCGCGAGCTATTCGAGATTCGGGTCCAGTATGTGGCCACTAAATCCATCAACGGGGATGAGGAAGATGGTCTGGTGACCAGCACTTTTGTTCCATTCTGAACTTTGGAACAAACGTCCATTTTATGAACTAACCACTCGAATCCGTGTTTGATTATATGTATGTATATGTGTAGTCATGTTCTTGAGTGGTTAACAAAAAAAAAAAATCCTTTTGCATGTGAAATCAGTCTATCTATTATTACATATTGGATTGAACATTAATTTTAAATAAATTAATGGTGTTTTAAAATTTAAAAATGCATGTGTAATTTTTTTATTATTTATTTATTTGTTATTATTTATTTATTTATTTATTTTTATTTTTTTTTTTTTTTTTTTTTTTTTTGAGAATTTTAAGACTTAAAACATGTTTTCATGTAACCACAAACGATTTCCTTCGTTGCCATTTTATTGAAATCTTATAATTTAATTATTTATTTATTTGTGTAATATTTATTAGATCTATTATTACATATTGAATTGAAAATTAATTTTTAAATAAATTAATGGTGTTTTAAAAATTAAAAATATATGTGTAATTTTTTTTTTATTTATAATTTATTTATTTATTTATTTTTCTGAGAATTTTAAGGTGCAAAATATGTTTTCATGTAAGCAAAACGATATTTCCTTCGCTGCCATTTTTTTTTTTTTTTTTTTTTTTTTGATGTTCTATAATTTACTTATTTATTTATTTGTATAATATTTATTGATCGATCTATATGTTATAAATTAACTTGGTGTTTTAGAATATTTTTTTTTTCAAATATTTAAATATAATTTAAATGTTGAATAAATATATTAGTTCGCTGTTTATTTATGGTATGGAATATGTTTCCTAACATATGACAAAATATGTATGGAAGGAAAATGACTGACTTTAATATTAACGCTAATATATTATTATTCAATTTTTTTAAATTACTTTGATATTTGTTTTGGGTTTATGTAATAATTTTATTTATATTTACTTAAGTTAATTGTTGGTAAAATTACATTTTATTTAAATCTAATTTGCATCAAAATGCACCAGTAAAAATGCATTTCAAGTATTTTAAAAATCTATGAAAATTGATAAAAGAAAATATTATTTTTAAATAAACATAGATATTTTATTTATTATAAATTTATGATACATTAAATTTGAGTAATTTATAATAATTTCTTTCATATTTGAAAGCTTAAAAAACTATGAGCTTTTTTTTATATTCTTACAAAATTAAAGATATTAATTATATTAAATAAAATAAATTTAATATATTGAAAGTTATAAATAAAAAATAATATAGTTTTTAATAAAATATAATTAACAAAATGAGAGAAAATTATATTCAACTATTTTTTATTTCTTTCAATTTTCTAAAAACTTTGTGCTTTAATGAATTTTTTCAAATCATATATTTAAAATAAATAATTCATATTCGTCAATTTCTTTTAAATATTGTCTTTTATACTGAATTTTTAATTTAATAAATATCTAATCAAAAATTCTAATATTATGCTTACACCAAATATGTTGAAAAATATTAATGTTAAAAGTCATTAAATTTTAAAAAAATAATAACTATGAAATTTTAAGAGAACATAGTATTGTTTGTTTATAATTTATTTACAAGATTGTGGTGCTAAAATATGTTATAATATTTGTTAAAATTTATTTTCATTTGTTGATTTGTATAACGGGCATCTTTATCGTTAAAAAAATATTATATGTGTATTACAATGAGATAATTATTAAATATATCATAAAGTTGTTATTAGTTTATTTATTAATATCATATTTATTTGTTGTTTTACGTTATGTTATTATTATATATAGATTTATTTGTTGGCAACAAGATGTTATATATATTAATTAAATATATGTGTCTAACTAATTGATGTAAATCTGGTAAATGGCAAATCTTTGTATTTGTGATATTCAATCACAAACATTTAACGTGTATTTCTGGATGTTGTTCTTCACTGATATTGAATAATTATAATGACCTTGTGTATTTTAATGTTAATTGTATCTCTTTTACTTATTTAAATTTAATTTTATTATATCAATACATGTGCATGTATGTTTGATACTTTTTAGATGTTAAGTAATTGTTGTATGTTTTATGTCAAATAAAAATATTTGTGTCAAGCATTCATTCCATGACTAATTTTTTATTTATTTGTATACTGTTTGTTTTCTTTATTTAGAATTGTTATTTTTAGAAAATAAATTAGAATTGTTATTTTTAGACAATAAATTAGAATTGTTATTTTGGAAAATAAATTAGAATTGTTATTTTTGGAAAATAAATTAGAATTGTTATTTTTGGAAAATAAATTAGAATTTCTATTTTTAGACAATACTATAAATTAGAATTGATATTTTTAGAAAATATTTTAGAATTGTTATTTTTAGAAAATAAATTAGAATTGTTATTTTTAGAAAATAAATTAGAATTGTTATTTTTAGAAAATAAATTAAAATTGTTATTTTGGAAAATAAATTAGAATTTCTATTTTTAGTCAATACTATAAATTAGAATTGCTATTTTTAGTCAATACTATAAATTAGAATTGCTATTTTTAGAAAATAAATTTGAATTGCCATTTTTAGAAAATAAATTAGAATTGTTATTTTTGGAAATCAAATTAGAATTGCTATTTTTAGACAATACTATAAATTATAATTGCTATTTTTTAGAAAATAAATTATAATTGCTATTTTTACAAAATAAATTAGAATTGCTGTTTTTAGACAATACTATAAATTAGAATTGCTGTTTTTGGACAATACTATAAATTAGAATTGCTGTTTTTAGACAATACTATAAATTAGAATTGCTATTTTTAGAAAATAAATTAGAATTGCTATTTTTAGACAATACTATAAATTAAAATTTTTATTTTTAGAAAATAAATTAGAATTGTTATTTTTAGAAAATAAATTAGAATTGTTATTTTTAGAAAATTAATTAGAATTGTTATTTTTAGAAAATAAATTAGAATTAGAATTTTAAAATAATAATTAGAATTATTATTTTTAAATAATTTTATTGTTTAGAATTATTATTTTTAGAAAATTCCACTCATTTAGTGCAAATCAGTGGATTTTTGTTTTTTAAATTGTATATAACAATTAAGGTATGAATTAAGTAACTGTTATGATTTGCTTATGAAGCTGAAAACAGAGTTAGAATTGTAAAATATGAAAATAAGGAAACCATATAAAAACTTAAGAACAACTATCAGTTTCATCACATATTATAAATGCATCACATCATCACATATTATACATAAAAGTATATTTTATAATTGAAAATCTGTTGTGAATATTATATTTAATACTTAAATGAAAAATATTTAACTGACCTTAAAGAAACAGAAAATTTAGAAAATAAAGTTATAGAGAAAAAAATATTCTACTTTTGAATATTGTCATTCTTTTGTTGTAGATAAATTTCGACTAATTGCTTTTTAGTAAAATAAACTTCTTAAAATATTAAAGAATTTAACTAAGCACAAATTTTTCAATATTCTATAGATCACAAAATATTTTTTTTTTTTTTATTTTCATAGAAAAGCAAAAATATTTAATGACCTTGGTTATTCTAAACTATGATGAATTAAAATTGAAAGAGATTATATATATCTTTTCTGATTATTATATGCATGCATATATTTCATTACAATATGCATGTATATCCCTTCACTGTTTATATATTTGTATTTTCAGAAAAAAACACATATCTCTTAGATATCTAATATATTTAAATACATTAATAGTATTTTAAATATATCTCATAAAACAAATGCATCAACTAGTATCTTAATTATACCAAAATGTTATGCGATATGATGTTGAAAATGGAAAAAAAATCAATATTATGTAAGTGAATATTGATTTTTATATTGTTTAATATATGCATTTGAATATACAACAAATAAAAACATTTAGGACTCAAGCAGATTAAAAAATTGGGGGGCCCAATTTCTTAAGAATTAATTAATAACTCGGAGCATCTTATAAAAGTGTAAAAATAATTAATAAGCTTTCTGACATAATTTATCAAATTTATAATAAAAATTCATAAGCATTAAATTTTTGTCAAATATTTAATAACTAAAAAAATTATTTTCTTAAAATGGCCAAATTGAAATAGTTTTTTTTTATAACAAGAAATATAACTTAAAAAGTAACTAAAACCGTAAATTAAATTGAAAACATAATAAAATCTCCCACATTTCAAACTAAGTTTAACCGTTTTCGAACTTGAATCAAAAATAAAAAGACCAATTTACATATAAAATTACGCAAAATCGCGCATAAACTTCCACTAGACCACGCAAAACTGCGATATTGCAATTCTTGTTTCAGAAATTTCATGATATTTTCTCAAAGGAAGAAGAAGAAATCCGCTTTTGTTCCGACATTTCCCTCATCTTCATACAATGGGACGAATTTGCCAAAGTGACAAATGTGTCAGTTTCTTGAAAACCGAACTCGCTAGGGGGATATATGGCTGATTTGGCATGGAATACAGCATTTGGGTAATTTTCATTTCAATCGCAGTTGCATTAATTCATTTTGATTTTTATCTTTAAATGCAATTTTTATAATAATCTTATTTTCTCCAGGTTAGTTATTTAATACATATTATTGTTGAAATAAATATTTGTCATAATTGATAAGATATTGGCACTCGTCCATGGAAATAAAAACGGGGAACTACCAAATAGTTATTAGGGTATGGTATGGGACTTCAACCACAGGTGTATTATTATCATGTGTGAACTTGATGTCGCCCAGGTTAGAGGCCCATGGCATCTCTAAAAAAGGAAGCTATTAATTAAAAAAATAAGTAATAATATAAGTTATTATTTAAAACAGATTAATCTCTTCGCGCAACAAAAAAAAAAAATTTTATTTAAAATAAATGCCGATTTTTACATTTTATTTGTGTGTTTTTAAAACTGGAGTGAAATATGTTTTGCTAAATATAACGATTGGCCAATATCAAGTCAAAAGCTTTGCAGTTCATTTTGAATTATGTGACTTTCAAAATATAAACAGGCTATTGTTTCAATATCCTCAAAATAGTGTCTAAACATTAGTTTATGTTCATAAAAGTTAATTTAAACATCACTTCTCTGTCTGAATTTGGTAGTGCTTCTTCTAGTATTTGAACAATTGCTTCTTAATAAAATTCTAGATTTATTAAATATTATATATTTGTGTCTCTACTGAAATTGATGATTCTTGTGGGGGTTCTGCACTTTAGAGTTCCAAATTCGCCAAGTCTCTTTTCCGTGCCAAATGGAGTCGCCGAAACTGCAGTATTTTGTAACAGCAGTAGCCATTTGTTGACGAAAGTCGCAAAGGAAAAAAAAATATCCCAATAACAAGTGGAACCCTAAAGTGCAGAACTTCCGTGTAGTATTCTGGCAAATTGCTATATAAATTTCTTGGATTTTTGAACACTGGTATGCACTCATGTGCATTCGTCCAGCAGAGTATGTTCACATATGATAAATTGAAATTCATGAAAGGATTTTTTTTTTTTTTTTTTACTTAAACTTTATGAGTCAATTTTTTATTGCAATTTTGGTTGGTTTCTGATCCACATAAACTCAGTTCAAAGTTTAACAAGTAGCTCGAGCTGAAAGTTTTTGTATTTATTTTGGACATTTAGAATTTTTTTTTTTTTTTTTTTAATTTTCTTTGGCAAAGTTTAAAGAAAAAAATTATAATAAATCGTGTTTGAAGGAAAAATATTCTGGTATAAGGGTATTAATTGAGAAAAATATTAATAAAAATATACAATGTAAGAAATCCCCTACAACATGATAGTGGCATAATTCTTGATTTATTTCCTGCTTTCACCTAGGATCAACCTATCATATTTCAGGGTAGCATATGTAGAAGAAGGGGCCTGAATGGCCGAGTGGCTAACGCTCTGGCGCTCGGTACCACAGGTTTCGGGTTCGAGTCCCGGCGGTGCCATGGATGTTTGTAGTGGTTCGGAATCCACTTTTTAAGCCGTAGGTCCCGGTCTTGCATGACTGTTGGGCGTAGAACTGACAACCCTACCCGTAAAAAGAAAAAAAATCTCTCGTCTCGAAATCTATCAGTAGGTAGACGACCTTGGCTCACACTGGGCTGTTTCGCCAATGATGATCATGATATGTAGAAGAAAAACCATAGTGTTCCACACATAAATCATTACTAATTTCACAATATTTGTTAAGTAAAATATGAATAAAAATATATAGCTTAAGATATCCACCATGACAAATAAGTACAAAATATGCGGTATAATTAGTTTTTTGTCAATTTTTCAAATTCTTTATCCTGTATTAGTAGAGCGAAAAACCTGGTAAACCGCAAATAAATCATTATTAATTTTAACGGTATTTGTTTAAACAAAATGTTAACAAAAATATGCAATTTATGATATCCACAATAACAAATAACAAAAATGTTATGACATAATAAGACAAAATAATCTTTGATTTATTTTTGAAACGAGTTTTTCTAAATCAGCTTAAATTTTAATCATTACAAAAGAAATATCGTAAAAAATAAAAAAACGGGTATATAGCTCGATATGTAAATAAAATAAAAACAACATTGATTTCATTTTTTTTTTTAACTTTTTTATATCATTTGATCTTCAAAAAAAAAAAAAAAAAAAAGCAGAATATGTGTAGGAAACTCTCAATATTTAAAAAAATTTTACTATTTTATGTTGGATCATATTCAACGGTGAGAGTCTGCAGGCCAAATAATGTGTCAGGATGTACTAAATAAATTTCTTCTCAAGATGAGAGATTGTAAACTAAACATTTATCAGCGGGAGAACCGGTTGCGCTGTACTTCCTCTAGAGTGAGAGTCTCGAGGCCTACTGGCGACTTCTCCTGAACACCACAGCGTGGCGCTCTTCTAGTATGTAGGAAGAAGCAAGTTACATACATAAAATTTTTTTTATTTTTTTAATTTTTAATTGAATTTTGATTGAATTAATTTTGAATTGAATTGAATTGAATTAACTTTTAATTTTAATTTTTAATAAATATTGAATTTAATTTTAATTTACTTTCAACTTTCATTTTGAACTTTTAATTTTTAATTATGTATTTCTTATCAAAAGTTTATTGAAAAATATTTTTTTTTTTTTTTAATTTAACTTTAAAACATTAACATTCTATTATGGAAAATAAATTATACTAATAAAATTTTTAACTTAATGTTAACATTAATAACAATTAGTAACCACGGGTAAGAGTAATTCTTTGTTTGTAATTTTGTTAATCTGTATCTTTTACTTTGAAATGTCATTTTAAATTTCCAAACTAAAATGACATTTTAACCATTATTAAAAATTAAATCAACATTAGAACTTCGATTCAGTTACAGTTACATTACGCTTTTTCTCTGTCTTCTGTCATATTCGTTGTAATGGGGAACTATATCCTATAATTTGTGAGCTAACTGAAGCTCCTTCATAAAGAATACAGTTCAAATATTTTACAGACTTTTATTTTATTTAATTCTTACAAAAATTAGTTGCGTTCTGGTTAAACAAACTACTAATTTAAATTTATTTATGATATATATTTATTATTTAAATAACATTGTTGTAAACGCTGTACAAAATACGTCAGAAATTTCCATGCTAACAAAAGCAATAGCAATTTATTTGCACGTTCTACAAGCATTAAGCAAAAACCTTATTCATATATTTAAACTCGCTGTCTGCAAATCTTGATATTTTCAGGATTTATGATAATGGCCGCTAAAAGTAAACCGAAAACAAACGATGCCTTACGAAATTTATGAAACATGATATTTAAACAGCGGCTAAGTATTCTGATGTAGTTTCTTCCTGTTTCATTTAAACATCGAACGTATATTTCTTGATACTGAAGTGAATTCAACTACATTCCATTATTCTCCTTTGCTTTTTTTAATTGTTTAAGTATTTTATGTGAGAATACAGATTTTAGCTAGTCTTTGTAATGTTCAGAATTTTCTGTAGATGAATTTTAAAAAACTATAATAGTACCATTGCATACTAATTTAATTATTTCAAATTAATCTTACTTTAAACTCTTCTTTATTCTTTTTTTTTTATATTTTTTAACAGTTTCTTCGTTTATATGATAATTTTCTTTATCTATTTTCTTTTATTTTCTTAAATAAATCTTTAGAAAATTGAGTTTGATTGTTGAAAATATTTCTTTTGAAAATGAAAAACTGAAGAAACTGCGATACACTTTTTATTTTTATACAATAATACACAATAATTATTTTTTTTTTTTAAATTAAAAGAAATTATATTTATTAAACAAATGATCATAGTTGATTTAGTTGAACATAGCCAACTTAGTTGAGCAGAAACAATGTTTATTACGCGATTGCTGTGCATTCTGGATAACGTTGAATATGTTATTATTTGTCAATTTTTTATAGTTATGTGGTGCTGAAATATATAGAGGGATATTTAGTTTTATGACGTTAGTAAAGTCTGAGAGACCTGATGGGCGAGTGACTAGCGCTCTGGAGCTTGTTGCCACAGGCTTCGGGTTCGAATCCCAGCGCTGCCATGGATGTTTGTAGAGGTTCGGAATCTACTTTTAAATCACAGGTCCTGGTCTAATATGACTTTTGGGCGTAGGGCTGACAAACCTATCCCATAAAAAAGAAAATATCTCATGTCTCGAATACTGCCAATAGGCAGACGGTCTTGGCCCACCTTGGGACTGTTGCGCCAATGAAGAAGAAGTAAAGTCTGAAGATGAGGTTCTTCCCTTCTTGGAAGCTTAACTTGTATTGTAACATTCTTGCTCTCAGCTCTTTATCTTGTCTTTAAATAAAACTTGTATTTTCAGAGATAGCACATTCCAGTTTCATTTAAAGTCAGCACTCACTCAACAAAAAAGCAAGAATCTGAAAACTTTCAAATCAAATCAAATGATAATACGAGAATATTCAAAATTCGGCCTTTTAAACATTCAACTGGCACGTGATGCAAAATGCCCCTTTTCCTCAGTTGCGGTTCTCAAATTCAGGATTGCCAGGTAAATGAATCAGTCGTGTGTACTGAATAAAATAGCCACTTGATCTTTCAAACAAAATAGATTCTGATTTTGTAAAGTAAAAAATTTTATCGACAAGCTCATCCTTTTTATTAGACGTTAAAATGACAATTACTATATATTCCTTTCAATTTCTCATTGGTGGTCCCTTGACTTGCACATGGAAACTGCCTCGACGAAATAATCTATAAAAGTTACCGGATCTCTTCTTAACTTCCATGTATCTCCTCGGTTGCAACAAGAACAAAAGTGTGGTGTATTAGTGTTTAGTATATTATATTGTGTACTATTTATTAGTGTTCAATTACTTTTTTTTTTTCTTTCTAATGCAGCTGGCAAACATAGACACCTTGGTGTTGGATGCCTTAACGCAAGTGCTGCGCAGACGTACTCGCTTTGCATTACCCAGGGGGCGCGTGTAACTTGAAGATAAGCCACGGAGTAACAGTGCCCCGCAACGCTCTACGATCTTATTAGACCGGGACCTACTTTTAAAGTGGATTCCGAACCCTACAAACAACCATGGCACCGCCGGGACTCGAACCCGAAACCTGTGGTACCGAGCGCCAGAGCGCTAGCCACTCGGCCATTCAGGCCCCTGTGTTCCAATTACTAAAATAATATTTTTTATATACTCTACACAATTTTAAACAGCTTTAACAACAAACAAAACAGCAATCAGCTTTAAGTTTGTAAGTTTGCTCTAAGTTTCCATGCTATAATTAAACTATAAATACCAAGATATTCAAAATAGAGACACAAAATGCAAAAATTTTACATTTAGATCTATTATTACAAAAAAAAATACAGGATGGAAAGCCATCCATATATCTATGCATCTTTTTACCTCAATTGCTTATTTATGAACATTACTTCATACAAACATAAAACCATCTGAAATAGTGTTACTACTGCCTGGTCTATGCGTTATTGACATCTAATAGAGGGACAGAGCCAGATACCATCTCTGTAATTGAGCATTCTTGGGTCCTCCATCCATTAAATACCTGAGAGGATTATGGGCATATTATGTGTAGGAAGATTTAGTTCTAGTCCATATCTCAAATTTCGCCAATGCCCAGATCATCGTATATGCTTCTCTCTCAATAGTACACCATTTGGACTGAGTAATTAAAAATTTCTGATTTGTAAATAAATATAATAGACGTCTATCTATCTTTTTTATCTATCAGCACCTATTCCAGTCAATGGAGTATCTCTGTGTCAATCTCGTATAATTTTGACAAATCCGGGATCCACAAAGAAGTCAATATGAATAGCCTATCTTTCAACAATTGAAAGCTTTTCCAATCCCATTTGACCATGGTATATATTGGGTACCAATTTCTTGATTAAATCTGTCAAAGGTTTTGCTATATTTTGCATACACCCAGTAATAAATAATAGCCGTAACAGTTATCTTAAAGTTTTCTTTGTATGAGGAGCATTCAAATACTTATTTATTTTAATAATTGCAGGATCAGCACATGTTCTCTGAATGTCACAATATCAACTAAATATTTCATTTTGGGACCCAAAAAGAGCATTTTACCAAATTGAGTGAAAAATTTCAATGTTGGCAAAATTTCTGTGATAGCTCTAATATGCTTCAGATTATCATTCAATTTTGGCTAATAAATGATATTGTCACTATAAAGCTGTCTTCAAAATCGCTATGGGTCTAAAAACTTGATTCATTATTCTTTGGATGTAGCGAGGGCATCAGATAAATCAAATGGACAAACTTTCTATTCATATTGTCCTTTCGGAGAAAATGAAGCTTATATGATTAAAGCTAGTAAAATTTCCCCATATCTAAATTTTTAATCTTGGCACTTGATGAAAATTGTAAAAACTTTTACCGTGATGTTTCCTCTATTGTAAATTCTCAAAAGCTCGTTCTTTCCTGGAAACTTCATTTGCACTGTAACACTATTTAAGCCTGGTTCCTCCCCTTTTCTTTACGCATAACTTGAGATTCAGAATCGTATTCTTGGGTTCACAATTCATTGGGTAAGACATTGCAGCTTCACTTAAAGGCAGCACTTACTCATTAAAGCAGTAATACAAAAAACTTTAAAATCATTAGAATTATTATACGAGAATATTTAAAATTCAACTTTTTAAGACATTCAATGATTCCCAACAAATCATTCAACCCTACATACGCCAGTTCCGGTATGCAAATTCAGGTTGCTAGGTGATAAATAACGCTTCCTGTGAATTAAATGAATCAGCCGTTTGATTTTTCAAGCAAGAACAGTTTCCGTCCTCGTAAAATAAACAAATTTCATCGGCAGACACATTCTTTTATTAGATGTCATTTGACCTGTCAATTATTAGATTCCACATTGTCAATTAACTTAGGAATATAAAGAATTTCGAGTATTTGAAAGAAATTCGAAAAAAAGATTTCACTTTTAAAATTACAACAAAAAAAATAATAATGATAAGTAAGTGTTCTTGACGTTTTGGGAAATTATACTATATGCCCCTCGCAAAATTTGGCTGCCTGATGGCAAATTTGTAGGCGCTCTGACCTTTGATACCACAGGCTTCAGGTTCAAATACTGGCTGTGGCATAGAAGTTTGTTAGTAGTTCAGAATTGGGGTCTGATGGCTGAGTGGCTAAAGCTCTGGCTCTCGGTGTTTCGGGTTCGAGTCCCGGTGTTGACGTGGAGGTTTGTAGTGATTCGGAATCCACTTTAAGCTGTAAATCCCGGTCTCATATGACAATAGAACGTCCCGAAGCCCAATCAGACTTCATCTTACCCACAACATCCCCAAACTGTAAAGGGGGACTCATTTCTAGGCGCAGTGATGTGATGTAGTGGTTCGGAATCCACACTAAACTGTAGGTCCCGGTCTAATTAGCTTAAAGTGTGGAAAAAATGACCGTAGAACGACAAACCAAACTCACAAAATTTGTTAAAATTATTATAACATTATATTAATACATTATATTTTTATTAAAAAAACGAAATATGAAACAAAATTCCATAATTAACTTTTATAATAGCGTTTTTTTAAACTGCTTTTCTTTTTATTTTTACCTGAGGAGTGTGACAAACATTTTGAAAGAAGAAATTCCTCATTTTCTCTTTAACAGTTCCAAAATTCTTTCGAGAAAGTGTTTCATTAAAAAAAAGGGCACACTATCCACTCAATTAAATAAAAGAAAGAGTATGCAACTTAATTACACAAAGAATGCAACTAACGAAAAGCGGTAATAAGTCTTAACGATAGTTCCTAATACCACTTTTAAGTTTAAGTTCTTTAAAAATCGCCTAAGTTGGAATTCAGTCATTGTGCTTTTATATATTTATTTAAAGTTTAACCTGATTTTTGGTGGCTCAGGGTGTTTAGAATTAGGGATGAGGTTCATTCATTTTGCTTTGTTGTAGACACTGTTTCAAAAAACGAGGAGACCCGATGATGTTTGTGATGTTCAGCATCTTGCCTCGTTAGTGGAATTTTGGTAGTTTTTTTTTCCCATACGATGTGAAAATGCAGGGTAGTTTCCTCCTAAAAGTCCTCCCGGAAGGCACTGTCCTCCTTCTTCAGCAACACGAAGCCAAGTCAGACTTCTACCTACGGGTGCTCCATTACAACAGAAGCTCACCCCCTCCCTTCCTTCCTTCCATGAGACCAGATGTTCTTGCTAGATGTTGCTATCTAACAAGTGGGATAAGAAAAGTAAAATTTTAAGTTTTACTTGATTTTGTAGTAAAAATAATTCAGTAATATATAAAAAAATACACAACCTTATTACTCATAAAATATATGGGTATGGTTTTGTGGAAAGCAAGTCAGCAATCTTCTGCACCACTTCCAATGCTCCTTATTGATTTATTATTTTTTAAATTTCTTTCACGAGTTAATAACTATATAATATATACATATAATATATTATATAATATAACAATATAATATTATATATATAAATATACATAATATACATATAATATAATTACGTAATTAAGTAGTTTTTAAATTAGCTTTCTTTTGAGTAATTATTAAATAATTAAATAGGTAACCTGTATATCGAACCAACCGAACATTTATCTTTTTTTAATTTGCTCTCTGTCAGTAGATAAACTCAATATAATAAACTACTTATAATTTTATCTAAATTATCCTTTGTATTTTTAAGACAATGAATTTCTAATAAAAAAATAATCATTTCTGTTTTTTTTTTTTTTCAAATTCTTTCTTTTTTAATCTTTTAAAACCTTTTAACAAATTTAAAGATGAGTTAACTTGCTACTTCTAGCACACAAAAGTGTGAATCGTGGTACAAATGTTCATGTACAACTAAATTCTTAATATCATTGTTATCACGTATCTTGTTATTACGTACTTCTCTAATTCAAGATATTTCGGTGTTATATATAATTCTTTCAGGTAAAACCCCAAAAAGCTACCTAATTTATTTTTGAGCATTTGTAACAATTTCAGAACATAAACTTGCTCATTTATTTTGAAGTATACTGTAAATAATTATTGAGAAATTCAATATTTAAATGAATTTGATTCCAGCTGTTTCATGTTCAGCTGGTTCATTTAAAGAAGTGCTGTTTTTGGAGAATAGATTTAATGAAAAATATCTATAACACCAATCATGATTCTAGATGGATGTAGAAATTTATTCATGAAATATATTTTTACTCTACTTTACTATTTTTTATTATAAAAAGTTATAATATATTAAATTTTATAATAATTTTATTATTTAATAATAACTTACAGCACAAACTGTTGCTGTAAGTGGATTATATAAGATTAATCAAGAACAAGTAATATAAAAAAAAAAAAAATTTCAAAATCAATTCCTACTTTTTTCACTATATTGCAGAAAGTTCTTTATAAATAATTTTTATACATTTTTTTAAGTTTGTCTGGCGCCATCTATTGGTAGATATATGTAACATAAATCTAAAAAAAAAAAACTAAAATTAATTAATTAAACTTAATTACTGAATTAATATTTGAAAAAACTGCATTAACATCGAGTGTCATCCACTACAAGTTCAAAAAAACTGTATTTGAACTTGAGTGGATGAATAAAATGTATTTTATGAACGATTGAAAATTTGAACAAGATATATATAGGGAGAGTGTGAGCTAATAGAAGGAATTGAATAAGAACCTAAATAACTCACATTTCCTAAAAATTGAATTTTTAGAACTTTAGCAGGATATTGAAATTGAATAAACGTGAACCAGGAAATTAAAAGAAGACATTTGTAAGTAACTTTATTCTAAAAAACTTATTTTATTCCTTATTTAAAAGACTTGCATTTTATGTGTAAAACAACACATATCTAACCAAGCACAATTCAAAAATTATATTATTAAATTATTTATTATTAAAATTATTTATTTTTTCCTAAATTGAATTTTTAGAACTTTACCAGGAAATTGAAATTGAATAAATGTGAATCAGGAAATTAAAAGAAGACATTTGTAAGTAACGTATTTTGCTCCTTACTTAAAATGCTTATATTTTATTGTGTAAAACAGCACAATTCTAACCAAGCAGAATTCAAAAGTTATTCATTATAATAACAAAAAAACATTTTTGAACATTTTTTCAAGTAAAACTAAACAAAGAGTAAACAATGACAAATAGCCTTTAAAGGGAAATTATGCCACACTTAGTCTGTGCCTTTGAACTTTCTCAAATTGATAACCACTTTTTTGTTTCATTATTCACTTCCCGTGAGGCACGATTCCTGAATCCCTGCTTCAAGCAGAAATAGAAACAGGATCTCAAGAATAAACCATTTCAGGAAATAAATTTTGTTATCAACCAGGGATTACCAATTTGTCACTTCCTTCGCCAACAATCGTCACACATTCTGATCTGTATTCCTATTGTTAATATTTTTTGACAGGGAATTTAACTCATAAATCAGCATGTATTTAAAGTATTAATACTATAATTAAGAATATTATGGATTGTTTACTGATACCTAAAAGGATTATTTTCTCTGAGTTATTTTACCTTCTATTCAGGCTGTTGCTTTCAATCCATTTTATTTTGAATATTAAGTTCTTCAAACAAATATGCCAACAATACCTAAATAATAAAGCAATTTTTGAAATTCTAAAAACGACACACTAATAGCGACGAATTGATCACTTCAAGTAGGACTTTTACTCTTTCTTGCTTAGATTAATATATTAATCCATTATCCACTCTATTATTTGCTTAAAAGTAATAGTTTCTATAAATTCATTTATCAAAAAAAATCACTACAAAATTCATCAGGGAATAAAAGTAAAACAATTAAGTATAAAAATGAGTATATTGCTCATTTTTTCAAAAGTATTATTTATTTTATACTATTCCCTGCTTGATATCTGAGGATCCTTGTCTGCTCATACTGGTTTGAGATTATCATTGTAGACTTTTTTTGTTTGGACCATTGCCAAAAACTAATGCAGACAACCAATGGATCTTCATTATAGAAGATTGCACTACGTGATAGGTTGAATTATTTCTACTTTCTCACACTATTCCACATAAAATTGCCATAACCATAATTAAAGAATTATTGAAGTATGATATACACAGAATAATCATCAGTGACGATGGACCATAGTTCATTAGATCTGTTCTTCAACAAATTTGTTTTACACTAATCATTAGTCAAAACTTAATGCCAGTTTACTTTCCCCGAAAGAATGTGAGTAAGTGCAAAAATAGAGGCATCAAACAATTCTGGTAGGAGATGAACATGAGAAAATAGTATTCAAAACACCCATTTATTCGTTTTTTCTATGAATACGGCCATCTAGGAATCATACACCTGCCTGCTTACAATTTGGTAGGGAATTACGGACTATGACGAATTGGTTCAAAGTTTCAAGGCTGTGGTTGGAAATTACACCTTTGAAGCAGAAATCACTCCATACATAAAAAGATTCGCAACTCAATTCCCCCCCCTTCACAATACTAAAAAAATGAATACATTTTTTAATGTATTGAAATAACAATCAGTGCTTTTGTAAGCTAATATTATACGACATATACCTGTCTCCAATATACATATTTATATATATCGTATAAAGGACATCACTCTTATATATCTGCTAAATGAGCTAAAGAGCTAAGCATAAACATATCACAGCACCTTCTTTCTATCGTTTAAATTTCAAGTCTTTAGCATGTCTCCATCTTGGTGCAGCAATTTTATTGGCCAGTAGTGTACAATTACATGCATACTACACCGATTTTGTGAACTAGTATACACGCTTTATACATGCCTTTACTATATGCATTCATATGTATATAAATAAAAGGCATCATTCCAACTTGTAATACAAATGCAAATATTATACATGCATTTTGTATGAAAAGCAAGTCTTCGATATATACATTCATACATATTATATAAAGGACATCATTCCTACTTATCTGCTGTACATATGTGTAATATATATAGATATAAACACAAAAATAAGAAAAAAAAATTTCAGATAAAGTAGCTAAAAGTTATTGTACAAAATAATGTTAAAAGCAGGGAGAAAGCTTTTAAGAAAAGGATATTTAGAAAAATAATTTTAATTTTCAACATTCGGAATAATAAACTGATTTTAAACTTATTTTTAACCTCAAGGAAGAACTTTCAAAATTTTTATTTCCTTTTTTAATTCCTTCTATTAGCTCACACTCTGCCTATATATATCTTGTTCAAATTTTCAATCGTTAATAAAATACTTTTTATTCATCCATTCAAGTTCAAATACATTTTTTTTTGTACTTGTAGTGGAGGACACTTGATGTTAATACAGTTTTCTCAAATATTAATTCATTAATTAAATTTAATTAATTCATTTTTGGTTTTTTTTTTTTAGATTTAAGTTGCATATATCGACCAATAGATGGTGATAGATAAACTTAAAAAAATGAATGAAAATTATTTATAAAGGACTTCCTGCAATATAGCGAAAAAAATGTAGGACTTGAATTTTTTATGTTACTTGTTCAATTCCTTCTATTAGTTCACACTCTCCCTGTATATATCTTGTTCAAATTTTCAATCTTTCATAAAATACTTTTTATTCATCCACTCAAGTCCAAATACATTTTTTAACTTGTAGTGGATGACACTTGATGTTAATTCAGTTTTTTCAAATAGTAATTCATTAATTAATATTTAATTAATTAATTTTAGTTTTTTAGATTTATGTTGCATATATCTACCAATAGATGGCGCCAGATATACTTAAAAAAATGAATGAAAAGTATTTATAAAGGACTTTCTACAATATAGTGAAAAAAAGTAGGAATAGACTTTAAAAATATCCTTTTTTATATTACTTGTTATTCCTCCACTCAAGTTCAAATACATTTTTTTTAACTTGTAGTGGATGACACTGGACGTTAATACAGTTTTTCAAATATTAATTCCTAATTAAATTTAATTAATTAATTTTAGGTTTTTTTTAGAATTAAGTTGCATTTATCTACCAATAGATGGCTCCAGATAAACTTTAAAAAATGAATGAAAATTATTTATAAAGGACTTGAAGTAGAAATTGACTTTAAAAAATTTTTTTTATATTACTTGTTTTCCCTTATCTCTCTACGCACGTAAGTGATTGATATAAATTGAACACAATCAAGAATGTTTAAAGAAAGAAAAAAAAAGGTTCATAAGCGGTTCACGGAAACAAGTACTTAGCAGAAAATAGATTTCCAGCACCCAGCTGCAGCAGTGTGCAAAGGATAACTCGATAAGGATGCTCGGCGTATGCATAATTCATTGCTAAAAGGATAAAAATAAAAATAAAACACGAATGCTTTTACCGCTGCGGGATTCGATCAGTGAATCGTGTGGCATTTCGGACAGGTTGAATCGTGAGAAAAGTTCAGCCTTCGCAGATTGAAATTTATGGTGTCTATTTCGCAGATCTGGATTTCTAGAGTAACCTTCTTTTTTGTTCTTCGAAATCTTCTTTAAATGCGTAAATCGAAAAAGAAGAGAAATTGAATCTGTTTTGGGGATTTCAAAATGGATTAATCATGAATCAAAATAAATTTGTATGTAATTATTTCTTTTATAAATAAAAATAATAATAATACAATTGTTCTGGTATGAAAAGCTCTATAAGGAATTTGCAATTTTTCTTCGAAGTCTTCTTTAAATGTGTAAATCGGAAAAGAGAACTTGGATCTGTTTTTGTGATTTCAAAATGGATTAATTATGAGTCAAAATAAATTTGTATGTAATTATTTCTTTTATAAATAAAAAATAATAATGCAATTGTTCTGGTATGGAAAGCTGTATAATGAATTTGCAATTTTTTTCTTCGAAGTCTTCTTTAAATGTGTAAATCGAAAAAGAGAAATTGAATCTGTTTTTGTGATTTCAAAATGGATTAATCATGAATCAAAATAAATTTGTATGTAATTATTTCTTTTATAAAAATAATAAATAATCTGGTATGAAAAGCTGTATAATGAATTTGCAATTTTTTTCTTCGAAGTCTTCTTTAAATATGTAAATTGAAAAAGAGAAATTAAATCTGTTTTTGTGGTTTCAAAATGGAATAATCATGAGTCAAAATAAATTTGTAAGTAATTATTTCTTTTATAAATAAAAAATAATAATGCAATTGTTTTGGTATAAAAAGCATAGTATAATGTATATGCAATGGTCAAATTATTCAAATAGTAAATTACTCAAAAAGGAAGAAAATTAGTGCAAAAATTGTATTAATAATTAATTGATTAATCAATTAAAGAAACATTTTTAGAAAGAAATAAATAAAAAAAATATTTCAAAGATTTTCAAAATTTTTCTATCACTAGAGGGACTTTGATCCTTTATTTGTTGCCTATTTCTTTCAATTAATTAAGTGATTATGAAACAAAATAATTTTGATTATTATTTATTTAAAGTTTTTTTTTTTCTTAATGTTTGCAAAATTTAAAAAAAAAAGTACAGTTATCACTGGAGCAAAAATTATGTGATTCATTTAATATAAAAAAACAAAACTTAATTTAACAACATCAGCAAAAAACAACAACAAAAGACAACAAATCTTGACATGTCATATTGTTCCTAGAATGGGCAATACCGCTTCCTATATACTACTGTGTCCAAAAAGTAAGACCAATTTTCAATTTAAAATTCCCGGGGCATATGGAATTTCAATTTTTTTTTTTTTTTTTAGGTTGCTGACACTGTCCTTGATATCTCTGTGGGAAATTTAACGTCAAAATATTCATTAGTGTTTGAGTTACGCTTGGCTTTGTGAGACGCTAAATCTGATTCCGGCGATTTTAAATGTCTGAATTAATTGAGCGAATAATTTGCATTAAATTTTGTTTCCGGGAACGTATAGAATGTTGCAGAAGGCATTCGGTGAGCATTCCTATATCGGTAAGAAACGTTTACAAGTGGTATGAACAGTTCAAAGAAGGCAAAGAACGCGTTGAAGACGAAGAGCCCTCTGGTAGACCATCAACCTCAACCGACGTAGCTCACGTCCAAAAAAATTAAAATGGTGCTTGAAAACCATCGATTTACAATTAAAGACCTTGCTGTTGATGTTGGAATTTCAAAAGGATCGATCAATTCCATTTTGGGTCTCAAACGCGTCAAATCTCGGTTGGTACCGAAAACATTGAATGCGCCATATCACACTGCATTGAAACTAAACCAATAACTTTTAACACCAATAACATCTAACTAAACCAATAACATCTAACTTTTAACTAAACCAATAACATCTAACTTTTAACTAAACCAATAACATCTAACTTTTTCGCCAAAAAATGAAACCCATATAGTTCCACAACCATCGTATTCACACCGTGCGACTTCTGGCTATTCCCTAAACTCAAAAGACCATTCCGGGTCTGTTTTAGTCGATTGAAGAAATTCAACGTGAATCGCTGCGCTTTGAAGGCCATCCCTGTCGATGTGTTTTTAGCATGCAATCAAGATTGGATAAAAAGTTGGCATAAGAGCATTGTATCCGGAGGGGATTACTTCGAAGGCGATGAAATAAATTTGGAAGAATAAATAGAGTTTTTGAAAAAACAATAATTAGTCTTACTTTTGGGCACAGTAATAGGTCACTTGAACTACCAAGAGGGTGTTTGTAGCCTCTGATAAACTTGGGGTGCGTTTAATAAAGATAAGGGGTGGGTGAAAGCATAAGGTAAGCGAGTGTGTCGAATTTAAAAATATTGCTGACAAAAACAGAGCTGAGGATTAATTCATCGAAAACAAAGTACTAAGTTCATCCTTCTCATTAGGATTATTTTTAATGTTATTATTCATTTTTATTTTCATATTATCCTTCGTTATATTGATTTTCTGTGAGTGTTGGGAATGTTACTGTAGTTGCTTTTAATGAATAAATTTTAAATTTCAAGTTTCAATGGGACTTATCTATAGGATCTTTGTTTACAATGTTTTAAAATGGAAGTAAATATATAGATGCATATAAAATCACAAATGTGTTGCTATATTTTTGTTTGTTCGACTAAAGAAAGTAGATTTCCACAACAGAGGGGTACTGAAAACCTTTTTCTTAGAGGAAGTGGTAGAATGAATAAATTTGAAATCACTGGTTTAGACCATGATTCGTTTAATTCTTTGTTAATTAATAGGATAATTCATTATAGTAGTCGGAATGTTAAAAATACGAAATTAACATTTCATTCTGTATATCATCATCATCATTGGCACAACAGCTCCATGGTAGGCCAAGGCCATCTACCTACTGGCAGATTTCAAGACAAGTTTTCTTTTTACTAGGGTAGGGTTGTTAGCCCTACGCTCAACACTCTACATCCTTATTAGACCTCGAAACTACGGTTTAAAGTGGATTCCAAACCACTACAAACATCCAGGGAACCTCCGGGACTCGAACTCGAAACTTGTGGCACCAAGAGATCGGTACTCTGCCATCAGTCGCCCATTCTGTAAATATTTGTGTATGCATATATATAATAAATAAATATTTGTATATATTTGTGATTAAATTTGATAGATGAAAAAATAATTAACCTTTAATACATAAAGCGTGAAATTAACATTTCGTAAGCAACTCTCAATTGATCTGATCGCTGTCTTTTTGTTCTAAGCAGCGATATGCACATTTCATTCCTAATTATAAAACTATTTCAAGGAAAAAAATTTAAAGAAATTAAAATAGCATATGCAGCACTAAAATCCTATTTCATATTACCTCTGAATTGTAGTGTTATAAAAATTATGTCATAATTCCATTGTAAAAATTAGCATAAACCATTGAATTATGCTTATTGTTTGGCAAATATAAATAGCTAAAAATAGAATTTAATGAATTATTAATTTATGTTTCCTACAATACTTTAGAAAAGTTTATAACGTGCACGTAGATTACCTCTGGAGGTACCATGTAAAATGTTTGATAGATTTTATTCATCGTTGTGGCTAAGTAGAAATAAATTATTCCATTTGTTAATGCATATTTTATTTGCGTCAATATCGTTGTAAATAATAATAATAATTTTATTCAATGCGATGAAAAAATAAATTACTGTAACACAAGAACGATTCTTATCAGATGTTTTCATTTGCGAGAATTTTAACAGTATTTGAAATTTTCTAGAAAAAATTTCTAATTTTGTTTCAGCCTAAAAATATACAGATAACCTTTTTAGAAATTTAAATGATCATTTAAAATATCTATTAAAAATTTTTAACTTCTTCTGAAATATTTTGTTATTCTGTTCGTTAAATCTATCACTGTACAGCAAAAAGTAATAACTACCACTATAACGAAAAATTTCACTATCACGAACCACTTCTTCATTGATGCAACAGCCCATGGTGGCCCAAGGCCGTCTGCCTACTGTCAGATATCACGAACAGCTATAACAAAAATTTTCATTTCATAATTAATAAATAATTAAGAGGGCTTTGCCCTTTGCTTGCTTTCTACGTTAGACCATGCTTTCTTTTGACCAAGTTCTTCAATGAATGGCTAAGCTATGGTTTAAGCTTCAATGAATGAATGGTCTAATCTAAGCTTTTCTAAGATATTTCAATGAATTGTCTAAGCAATGAAATGTAAATTATTTTGTTTTTATTGACTTCTTGTTGGCAAGTATTGTAAAAAGAAATACGTCCATAAATTGTCCATGTACCAATTCTTATTAATAATTTAAATAAAATAAGATTCTTTAATAATTCCAGAACTGGAGATCATAGCTTATTGCTCAAACTCAGCATATTACATTTAAAACTTAAGCACTTTAAAAGAACTTGATATTCTACAAAATCTAATAATATACTAAAAAAGACGCATCGTAAAGCATTTTATGCGTATTAATAAATAAGATTTATTTTTCAGATATCTGATTTGGAACCAGATAACCTTAGAGCAAGGACAGATGTTGAAGAAAGCTAAAATGTTTCTTAATTTCTATTGGTCGTTTTTATTTATTATTTTAAATGCATATATAACAAGATAAAAAATAAAAACTGTCGAAATGAAAAGAAAAATAAAGTAAGGATTCATTTTTAAAAACTTTTTCTGTCAAACAAAAATTTTAGCTCTTTATTAATATGATTAAGGAAGTTCGACAAACAAAAATTATTTTATTAGTAAAGTTTTCTTCTTAATTGTATATATTAATCCTAAAATCAAAATAAATATTATGCTAAAATTTCATGAAAATGGAGACTGTAGAGGAATCACAGATTTAGTTCATACTTTACAATTTAAATTTGATGTACTTCAAATAACATCTGGAATGATGCCCTGTCAACATTGACAAAATGGGTCTAATGGCCGAGTGGCTAGCGCTCTGACGCTAGGTACCACAGGTTCCGGGTTCACATGGATGTTTTGTAGGGGTTCTGGGTCGTACTTTAAATCGTAGGTCCCGGTCTAACATGATCGTAGAGCGTTGCGAGGGTAATGTCACTCCGCGTCCGTAGCTTATCTTCAAGCTACATGCACCTCCTGGGTAGTGCTAAGGGAGTAACGTCGGTGCAGCGCTTGCCTTAAGACATCAAAGACGACTGTCTATGTTTTTGCCAGCTGCATTAGAAAAAAAGACATTGAAGAAATACATAGGAATTGCAATTTATTTTTATTAATATTATTAGGATAATAAATCATTGCGAAAGAAATTAATTAAAATTATTAAAAAGAATTTAAACTATATTTTTAATAATCAAATTCGTTTGCTTTTAATTTCTCAAAACCTGTTGCAAATATATCTCGCCGATTTTCGTTTAAACTGATAAAAAAATGATTTTATACAGGGGTAATGCATTCAAACTTTTAAAAATACAATGCATTTGTTTTTATACTTCTCATTCCACATTATTTTTATGTATGCTTTGTGTTGCTTTTGTTTCCGCTTGGAGGTCAACCGGCGACCTTGAAGATTGCTCCCACAATTTCTCTGTGTCACCATAGGAAAAGATAAGCAAAAGAAGACTGAAACAACTTAAAATGCTAGAGTCAAGTTTTAATGTAGTCTAAGTAGAAGCATCTGCGAGAAACTAGTTTTCAGAATGTGAGAGTGGTGTCCTCGTTTTCTGTTTCCCCTTGAAATTGCAATATGCTGATATAAGAAAAAGAAGTTGGCTTTAAATTTTTTGCTCCCTAAATTGCTAAGAAAATTTTAGGAGTTCTTTAAGTTTGAATTTGTTTTATATGTATGAAGATAAATGGATATTAAATGAAATTCATATCTGGAATAAAGCAACTAGGATAAAGAAATTTTATATAACAATTTTTTTACCTCAAATTAATTTTTACAAGTGTTATTAATAGTTGAATTAAAATGAATAAAAGTAAAATTTTTATTTATGTATTCAAGTTTTCCCTTAAAAAGAATTCCAGTGAAGCCTTTATTTCCAGAAAACACATTGTACCCTAACAAAGTGTATCCCCTACAGAATTACACATTCTCTATCGCATTATACAGCTTATATAACAGCCTATATCCTGTGTATTATACAATTTAAGGTTTATGGCATATCATCCTGAAGATTGATCATTTTGCTAATTCATAATAATTTCATGCATAAAATATTAAACATTTGATTAAATTCTACTATTATAATTATATTATCAGATTAATAAAGTTAATTTTAATAAAAATAAAGATAAAAATTAAATTAAATAATAAAAAAAAAAATTTTAATAATAATAAAAAAAATTTTTACAAAAATAATACATTTTAATTAGTAATAATAATGAATTAAAATAATAAATTTTTATAAAGTAAATTTTTAAATAACAATAAAAATAATTAAAACTAAAAAAATTATATGTATACGAATAATAGACTTTATATCGCATTCAATAACACTGGTTAGTGCGTTCAGTTACATTGATATTTTTTCTTTAATTCATATTTTTTATTGAATTGGATTTTTGGAGACCATTAATTATCCTGGAAAAGATCTATCTCTGCCATATTAAATTCATCAAATTTGTCCTCACAAACAGAGAAGGTAGGAGGGTGAAATCTTTATGGTAGTTAGAGGATTATATTTTATATATTTAAACATATTATTTTTTTTTCCTACTTGAAAATTATAACTAAAGACAAAATTTTAACTGAAGGTAACGTATAATATTCTTCATAGCATTTAATTTCTCAAGAAACAAAATTTCAATGAATGAAAAGATCATCAAGTCAAGACATTTATTTTATGTTTTGCATGTATCGTATAAATTTTAAATTGTAAAAAAAAAAAAAAAAGAGAGAAATACGAACCTTAAAACACCTTTGAGAAAAACGACATAAAAATTTTTGCATATATTTCTAAGCTGTTAAGTGCATCTGAAAAATACAAGTGATTTTCGAACTTCTTTTCTAATTAATACTGTGATATGCAGTAGGAAAGATAAAATTATCCACTATTAATTCAATAATAAATTAAAAATAGATGTGTGAGTTGATTTTCTCTTTCTTGCAATCAAAATTTGGATTTTGTAATATGAATGTCATGAATTATAAATTAAACTTAAATACGGCTTATTTGCCATGTCTGAATAATTCTTGCGATTGCAAACACAAATTTAAAAGTTAAAAATTTATAATAACCATTAATTTATTCTAATTAATAAATATCTTTAAAAGAAACCACTGGAAGTTACTACATTTAGAAGAAAGAAACATTTTAAAGATTGTAATCATATAAGTCAATGACTTTATTAAAGCTACCATGTTCACCAGAGAAGTTATTAATGGAAGTATAATGCAATGGTGACACCGAAGTCAATAAATTGGGAAAGTATCAGCTTGAATTTCTAGATATTGTAATCCAACACCAGCATACTGTCATCAGTTTAACGAACAGAAACCTGCTGGATTTGTAGAAAAGGTTTTTTTCCTTTGGATTTGCCACCCTTGATTTTAGAATGTACGAAGCCAATAGAAATCCCCATAGGAATGAAAAGTATGGTTGCAATAAAAAATTTTTGAATTATTTATTATTACGAAGAATAATTAATTATCTTCAGATTTCATTTTTAAGCAATTTAGAAATATCACAAAATAACATGCAGTATTTGTATAGAAGATGTTTAAGTAATGGACATTAGTGGATTATACAAAAAATAGTTATTAAACAAAAAAGTTAATTAATAATACTGAATAATTCAAGATTTCTCTCATGGCAAATAAGCAAATATGTAGTAGAAGAAGAATTTTTTATATCTTTTACTCTAAATGTATTTTAATCATTGAAATAAGAAATATTTATAAAATAAAAATAATACACATAATATTTAAATAAAATAAAAACTTCATTTTTTGTAATGTAATTATAATTTAAAAAATTAGGAGACATTAAAATCTCATCGTGGTACAGAAATTTAAAATTTAATGTTGAACCCCTTATGTTGAACTGTAAAGCCGCTTAAGTACTTTTTATTTTGCTAATAATTTCTGTTACATATGTGGAAAATAACACTTGAAGCCCAAAAAAATTTTCCATAACTCTTTTGGTGGAAAAGACATCACTTTTAGTTCGGATGCAAAATAAGAGATAAGAAAAACCCTGAGCACACATATATGCTATAATTCTTGTTCAAAGAAATTTTCCACATGATTCGAAACAAAAAAATGATAAAGCCATTTATGATTCTTTTTATTTGGAGGGAACAAAGTAATCATGTAAATGACTATTACTTCTGTATAGTTCAACCTCTTTGAAGCGGAAACGCAAAGGAAAAAAGTCGAAAGTGCAGTACCCCAATACACCATCTGATATGCGACCAATTTCCATTTCTGAAACTCCAAATTAATTTTTGTTCATTCAGAGAAAGATCAAAAATCAATTCCATGTGATGTTCTAGTGCTGAATATAATGATGATTCTATTCTACCTACACCTCATATTCTGCCTCAAGAAGAACTGAATAACTTTTTTGAAATCTAGGGCTATGAAAAATTAAAGTTGAGTTATTTGCATTCGAGATTTGAGATTGAAATTTGATCTAGGAAGATTCCGGGTGAAGAGATTATAGAGTTTTATGGACAAAATTTTTAATTATTTGGAATATAAGTTTAAAAAATAGGGGCATACACATAAAGCTTAATAACATTATCATCAGGGACGCAACAGCCCCATGGTGCGCCAAGCCCCTCTGCCTATTGGCAGATTTTGAGACAGGAGAAGTTATCTTTTTACGGGGTAGTGTTGTCATCACTACGCCTAACAATTATATTATTAACACCGAGACCTACGGCTTAAAAGTGGACTCGAACCACTACAAACATCCCTGATACCGCCGGGACTCGAACCCTGTGTCACCGAGAGCCAGAGCGCTAGTCACTCGGCCATCAAGCCCTTTAATAATAATATTATAAATATAAAAAGCAATATTAATACTATACTAAAAAATTATTAAGCATATGAACTTCAGAAAAAAATGCGGAATAGGAAGTCCTCAGTAAATTGCAATTCTAAACCATACTTTTTGTACACAAAGCAGTAATAAAACAAAAGGTATTTTTAGACACCTCCTGCTATATTATTACCTCCATATTCAACCAAATCCATTATTCCAATATGCATTTACCGCAAACAAAAGAAATTAGATTCTTATTATGCAGTTTGCCTGATGGTACTAACCCTCCGTTGCTAATGCGGGTACTGACTCTTCCCTATACGCCCATTATTTTCAGGAGGTTTTTTGTTTTTTCTTTTCCCTTTAACCTTTTTCGTTTTCATTCTGGTAATGCAAAAGGCCGTTAATTTTCCACATGGGAATGCAATGAAAGCGTTTTTCGCCATTTTTTTTTCCATTTGTTTCTTTTTTTGTGGTGCCCACCGTTGTGGCGAGATTTTTTAATAATCAATAAACATAGGTGGATTGTCATTGTTGTCATTGCTACACTTATAGAGTATTCGTCTTTGCTCTGATAGTCAGGGTTAAGTGTGTGCTCCGAGTTTAATATTAAGGTAAGTTAACAGTATGTTGTTTTTTTAAAGTTTTGTTGCTGTTTAGATTTTTGTTTGTAAGGGAGTGACAAGATAAGACAGCAGTATTAAACCAGCTGCTTATTTTACTGAGTTAAATGTTACTTTCCAAAGATAATTTAGTTTTTGGTTTTCACTTATGTATTTCATTGTAAACTCAAATAACCTTCATAATAAATACAGGTCCACTTAATTTAACTTCCATTTTGAAAATAATGTAAACACATGATATTACTATAAATACTTACATTTGATATAATTAATATTAAGACAGCATACTTTATATATTATATTTTCGTTTTTCATTGGTAATGCAAAAAGGTCGTTAATTTTCCACATGGGGATGCAATGAAAACGCTTTTAGCCATTTTTTTTTTCATTTGTTTCTTTTGTGTGCCCACCGTTGTCATTGTTGTCATTAGTACACAGATATAGAGTATTCGTCTTTGCTTTGATAGTCAGTGGTTAAGTGTTAGCTCCGAGTTTAATATTAAGGTAAGTTAAGAGTTGTATGTTTTTTAAGTTTTGTTGCAATTTTTATCTTTTATATTTTTGTGTAAATGTCACTATAAAGGGAGAGAAAAGATAAAATATGCGATATTTAACTATTGCATAAAGGAGTGAAAGAATAAAAAATGCAGTGAATGAATGTCGTTTTAAAATATTGAAAGAATAAAATAATATCATGAGAGTGAAAAAGTAAACTACATTTATTTAATGAATATATATCAAATGATTTAATGTAAAACAAAATTTTTTTTCGAATCAAGAAATTATTTAAAATTCATAGATATTTATTTAATATAAAACTGAGCTATCTTGTTTATTATAGCATTTTTTAATAATAAATTAGTTCATTTAATTTAATTATTTATATTGTGTTATCTAGTAGTTTCTTTTTTTTTTTTAATTATAAATCTAATGTACAGGTTAACCAAAAACATGAAAGTTATTTAGATGTACTTACTATCAGTAAATACTAATCAAAGTAAGAAAACTCATCAAAAGTAAGAAATGCAGGATTTTTGCAAATGATAAATTTTTAGAATGATGAAATACGAATACATTAAATAAACAATCAGTGGCTAATATTTTTTATACGATTTTCAAATCTATCTTTGTATTTCTGCAAAATATTGAAAATCTGACTTTATTATTTTATACTATTTTTCCATAATTGAAATAACTAACCAAATTTTTATTAACTGTGTTGAAATAATCCATGAATTAAATCTGATATAAAATCTATTAAAAAAAGAAATTTCGAATGTATTTTCATTTCTTTTTTAATGTCAAGTTTACTGATTTGAAACTTTATTATTATTTCTTGCCTTTTTCCAGCCCTACCATCTGAAATTATAGTACTAAACCAGCTGCTTATTTTACTGAGTTAAATGTTATTTTTCAAAGATAATTTAGTTTTTCTATTTTTACTTATGTATTTTTAGTAAACTCAAATAATCACGAAAAACTAGACAGATCCAATTAATTTAACTTCCATTTTGAAAATAATGGAAATACATGATATTATTGTAAATCTGACACGACCATTGACCATTACCATTTTGCTCGATTAATATTTAAACAGAGTAATTTATATATTATTTTTAAAGTATTTAATATCACTATTAATCATTTCTATATAAGTATAAAATATATTTTCCTAAACTTTCCAATGGTCCTAAAATTTTAACATTGCATACCATCATTTTGCATATATATTAATAAATCCCATTTAGTTCAAATTTTAAAAAAATTCCTATAAGTAATACATGTATATTCTTCATTGGCTTAACAGCCCCATGCAGGGGGAAGGGGACTAAGGCCATCTGCATATTGGCAGATTTCGAGACAGGATATGTTTTCTTTTACGGAGTAGGTTTGACAGCCCGACACCCAATGTCATATTAGACCGGGACCTAAGATTTAAGGCGGATTCCGAACCACGACAAACATCCATGGAACCGCTTAAGCTCGAATCCGAAACCTATGGCACCTAACGCCAGACACTCTGCCATCAAGCCTAATATATGCGTCAAATTATTAAAAAATGCTTTTCTGGTTTTAAACACATTTAAAAGGGTTTAAACACTGGTTTTTCTGGTTTAAACACATTTTAATTCTTATTGCAATTTTGCAATTTCTCACAGCCATTATACTAATGCAAAATAGTTTCAATAATTAGAATTTATTAAAGATATCATATTTTTACCCCAAGAACAAAATAGCTTAGATTAAATTTAATATGAATATTAAAAGATAATGAAACACAAAAAATTATAATAGTTTTTAAAATTCTTTAATTATACCTGTTAGATTTTAACTATTCAATTAAAATTTGATATGAAAGTAACTATATAGCCTTCCAGATATTTTTGCATCCAGATAGATACACATTTTCTTAAAAGGTTTCCAATAAATATTTTCTAAGCATTTACTACAAGCTAATGCATTTATAAAAAACAAAGCAACCTTGAAAAGCTTTTTTTATTCCTATCAAATATTTTTTTTTTTTATTCCATCAAATTAAATATTTAATGGTTTGAATATCTATATATTTTTATAGGACGAAAAAAAGCAGGCTTCATAATAAAGTTTGAAGATAACATCTTTTAAAAAAAGGTTATATTATCTAGCATTTTATCACTGTAAGACGGTATGTGAGAAGAGAATAATTTGCTTAAAATCTTAGTTACTTAAAAGAAAGATTTATAACTTCCTCAATCACTAATAATGAATTTTGACCTTGCATTATTAATTAGCACAAAAACAAATTATTTTAGGTATTATACTTTTTTGTAATTTTTGAAGCTTTTCTCTAAAAGAAGTTTGCCAACTCGGGAACCAGCGGTAATGTAAACAGCAGGTAATCAGCATAAACAGCAGATTCATGCAGTAAGCAATGCTTAGGTCACATACACTTCAGACACTGCTTTCCTAAGCGAAAACGCGAATGATTGCATTAGCTTTTATTATTAACTATCTTGAGTCAACATTCTGGCTATCTGATAGAAATTTACTAAATTTGCTTTCACATGGCATATAGGTGCAATGTTGTAAAAAAAAAATTAAATAGCTTTAATTGAGTAAGACAATGAGTATATTTAGAATTACCTGAAATGAGAATCTTAAATAGATTATAACTTTAGATTATCCTTAAGTTTCATTCAGAAAAGGTAACTGAAATGCATATTTCTTCTGTTGCTTTTCAAAACTTGTTTCTCAAATGAAATAAACAAAAATTTTAAAAATTTATGACAATCGAGAATCAGAAATTATAATTTTTACGAAAGTATAAAAACAGCACTGTTCAGAACCGACTTTTTCAATTCCTTCTATTAGCTCACACTCTCCCGATATATATCTTGTTCAAATTTAATAAAATACATTTATTCATCCACTCAAGTTCAAATACATTTTTTTGAACTTGTGGTGGATGACACTTGATGTTAATACAGTTTTTCAAATATTAATTCAGTAATTAAATTTAATTAATTAATTTTTTTTTTTTTTTTTAGATTTAAGTTGCATATATCTACCAATAGATGGCACCAGATAAACTTTAAAAATGAAGGAAAATTATTTATAAAGGACTTTCTGCAATATAGTGAAAAAAAAGTAGAAATTGACTTTTAAAAAAAAAAATAATAATTTTATATTACTTGTTAATTTATTTATATACGCTAATAACACACCAATATTGACCACCGAACAATGTGTCTTAATACATTGCACGAGGGCTCTCTAATGGTAATGTTTTATCTCGTACTTTTAAACTGTGACAGGAACTTTTTATTTTCCTTAAAGAAGGACACAAAGATACCGAAGTTTTTTTAATAAATTTAACATACATATATGCGTCATGTTCAAAAGCTGAGTTCCTTGAATTTCTCTTTGCAGAGAAAAAAAATGCATCTTTTGAAATAAATGGAAAAAATTTTCGCTTTTAAAAACTGAAACTACGGAGAGAAAAAAATGAATGAATGGGAAAACAAGAATTGTTAACTAATATGACAACAATTTCTAACGTCAAATAAACTTGATGTCTCTCAAGATATAAAAACATTTTTGAAGAGCTCTTATCACTGGCTAATTTTATGGTTTAAGAAATATGTTAAAATTAAAATTTAAATAAATTTGCACTCAAGACTAGCGTTCGTCTGAATTTATTTTACAGAAAAAGAGAATTAATCTCTGAAATCGAAATCTGGCAGCATGGAATTGACAGATTTTTATATTATTTAATATATATATAAATATATATGATATATATATATAATATAAAAGATGAATATCCCAAAATGTATATATATATATATATATTAATTTCATTTTCAACGTCGTATATAGTGCAAATTTCGTTGTATTAGTGCAAAAAGTTTTTGATGATGACTGGGAAAAAGAGCAAGCATCGAGAAAAAAATCGAATTAGAAAAGGAAATGAGAGTGTCATGTTCAGTTGAATTGCACGATTATTGCACTAAAAATAAGCAGTAATTTGCAGGATCATTCAACCCATTAATTATTAATTTAGTGTTAATAAAATTAATACAAATTAATAAGCATATTTGTTCAATAAGGCATATATGCGAACTTTAGTTATTTTCTTACCTTACTTCTTACTTACATAATTTTAGTTGGGGTAAGGCACCGTAAGAAAATCTTAATTCGAAAAAGTTTGAGAGCCAGCCTGTTTTAAGGGATAATTACTCCACCTTTGCATGCCCATATTGAAACCCAGAAAATCTCCACTAGATCTAGTAAGCGGTAGCTGCAATGAAGTACACCACCAAATTTAACTTTAAGCAATCCTTCCATCTTGTTGTGCATGTTACCACGACACTATGATTTAGGTATTCCTAGTCATTAGTTCATTTGTTTTGTTGTTCCAAAAACCCTTTTGGAGAATAACATATTACATCAAAAAAGATTTACAAATACACTACATAACAAATTCTCATAGAGAAATGACAATTTTTCTAATGAAATATATAAATAACTTAAAAACATATAAGAATACTCGTACATACTGTTTTTTTTTTTTAAATATATAATTCTAGAAGTACAATTTACGTTACTGGAAAATCTCTATTCAGAATTCAAGTGTTAGCGGTTTAATACAATTCTTGAAAGATAGGTTTCTCCCTTATTAGTAGAGTAAAGCAATCAGCAATCTTGATAACTTATTACTTGAACTAGATCATGATATCAAAGGGAGTATAATTTGTAACATTACTTATAATCGATATTATATTTTCTCGCAGATGACTTTGAAGGTATACATATGTATTACAGCAATTACTTCCAATTCAAGATATTGACAATGATAAACTATGTTTGATAGAAGCATACATAGATTAATTGTTTTTTAAAGAAATAATTTTTTTTTAAATTAACTTACATGCATAAATTAACAAAATGAAATTAAACTGCTCTACATTTTTATAGATATCGAAATTTTTAAAATTCTAGTAAATTTAAATGTTTATAATTTTTCATTAAATATTTAATCACAAAGTGTCAATTAATAGTTTTGATATCTTTAATGAAAATCGATAACTAAAAATGGATTAGAAAATTTGAGCAATACTAGACAGCTTTCATTAAATGCTTCTGCGATTAATGATTTTGTTAAAAAAAGTTTTTTGGTTGGGAAATAAAAGCGGTATGATATTGAATAAGAAAAACGTGTAATGATGCACTTTCGCAACAGGTACATGTGTAACTTGAAATGAAAATATCATTTTGAATTTAAATCCTTATAGTTCTGCGCCATTATTCTATAAATTTCTAAGAATGATTGTATTGTTTGATTAAAAAAATAATATTTAAATCATAATTGTTTTAATTATCTTCTGATAAACTAATGTTTATATATTTAAAAATTCTAATGCAATCACTTTATTATAGCTTTCTCTTAAAATAAATATTAATTAAGTAATATAAATCCTAAAATAATTAGTTATGATTTATATTATAATGCCAACGGCTCAGTCAATAAAATTAAAAATATTTTAAATTTATTTAGTACTTTAAATTTTTTTTACTTCTACATTTTACTGTTCATCATACAAAAAAAAAAAATGGAAAGCGCAAACTTTACAGATCTTTTTCAGCGAATAACAAACTGTTGCCATGGGAAAATTAAAGCATACAGATCATTTAATACCCTTTAAAAGTTTTAGCTGTTCAACATCAACGTAAATGTATCTAACTCACAGAAACAAAGGGAAATTAATAGCAGAAAAACTTAAAAATGTACTTGGTAAGTTGTCTATTTATAACATATAAGATATTTTTTCACTAAATTTGATTTATTTATTTGCTTCTTAATTTTGTTTTCCTTTTGTCTTTATTTTAGTTTAATAGTTCAAAGTCAAAAAATTTCATAGTTCAATGTCAAATTTTCGATTAAACAGGATGAACATTATGTATTATTCATGTTAATCCTACAAATCGATCGATTTTAGATTAACAAGAATAATACAAATTTAAATGAATTAAAAACAAAATGCAGAACAAATATATGAGTAACAAAATGTATATATATAATTATGTATATTTTGCATAAATTTATCTGTTCTTTTTTTTTTTTATCTGCCGATGCAATTCTTGCCGTTCAACCTTTGGATTTTTGTGTCTGTCTAATGATTTTCAGGTTCATTGCTGCAGTTTATGCATTCTTTGGATCTTGAACAATTTCTTCTCTATTTTGAAAGGTTTGAATGTGATTTACTTCGGGATTTTTACATTGCGAATGTTATTGTTGTGCGACTCTATCCGAATTTCGTTTAATTCAGTATTGCTCCTTTTCAAATCAAAATTATCTGAACTATAATCTAACTATTTATTGCTGTTCACATATCTAAATTAGGCAATAGCCCGCAACACAATATTTTGCTTTTGTTTCTTATCGCCACTTGATAGACATCTAGACCAAGCCCACGAACCCGTAGGGACTCATGGTTGAAGGGTATGGGGGCAGCTTCTGTTGTGATGGAGCACCCGTAATTAGAAGTCTGACTTGGCTCCATGACGCTCCACAATCATATAAGACCGGGACTACGGCTTAAAGTGGATTCTAAATCACTACAAACATCTATGTCACCTCCAGGACTCGCACCCGAAACCTGTGGTATAGCACTAGACACTCGCCACTCAGCCCGCAACACGATCTAACTCTATTAACAATAAAAACTTTATGTTGCCACATGGCAAAGTATTACCGAAAGAATAAAGATACAATTAATATACAAAACCCACAACAAAGATGATAGAGCATTCTCCAACCTTTTGATTTTCAATTGGAGGAAAATAAAATCAAAACAGACACTTGACAAATTAGTTCGTAATACTAAAATACAGCTATAACTAAAATACAAAATAATAATTGCAATCAATAATAATCAACAACATAATAATTAAGAAACTAAATCTTATAATATTACACAATTAAAAAGAAAAAACTAGGTATAAAGTTTAATGGTAATAGGTTAGTAATAGGTTTTGCAATTGTCCAACTACATCTAGTTTTGACTGTCTCATCAGAAATTTTAAAATCAATGCTCTTATTTGCGTTTTCAAAATCAGTTCGTTTCCTTGGTAAAACATCTTTTTTCTGGGCAGGTAATTGAGCAATTCGATTATTCTGTTCAGATCTGGATACATCTTTTTGTCCATCACTTTTAGTTTGTTACAATTATTGTACGGAATGGATTACTTCTCCAGATACTATTTTCATATTTACAATCTAGTGAAATTATCTTGAATTATTATATCAAAATAAATAATGGATCGTTTAATGTAATAATCCCTTGGAATTATTATATCAAACAACTCATTTGCCAATATATTCCTTTTTTGTCATCGTGTGTACATGATTCTGCGTGTGTATTTGTGTGTTTATGTCTGTGTGCATGTGTGTTTGAGTGTATATAAATTTTTGACTGTAATTGCGTAAATTTGGGATTGTAATTTTATATGGATTGTAATTGTAATTTTATATGTTTATGCACATGCATGTGTATTTTACACATTTATCAGTGCTTGTGGACGTGTGTATGTTTATGTGCATGTATGATACAACATCCCTTAGCTCATATGTAGTATTTGTAACTGTATGTGCTTCCATGTATATTTGTTTTTCTATATGTGTATTTATGCTTATGTACATGCGCATGTATCAATGTGAGCATATATATTTATATATTTCCATGCATATGTATAAGTAGGTGCATGTGTGTGCTTAATCGTGTATCTGTATTCGTGTGAGTGTTCTTGTGTGTCTAATTTTTGAATGAAGCAGTTTTTTGTCTTAGTTTAAATGAAAAAGTTATTTAATGCATGAAAGATTTCCTGTGAAACGTCCTTTATTATAATAAAAAAATTAATAAAGCATACATACAGTTCTTAAATAACAATAAAACAAGTCCTTATTGCATGTGTTGAAATTAATAGCTCTTGAAATGCTTGTTTGCTCTGATTTTCCAAAAGTAAAAATTTGATGACAGTTTCTAAAATTTATTTGTCAGTTTTCTTCGGGCATTTTTTTATTTCATCGATGACTGTCGAAATTATTTTAGAAATTACTGCGTCAAAATGTGACCTTTCCTGATTACTGACTCTTACTTAAGCTATATTTTTATTAAACCTTTTAATTTCGGTGTCGCTGCCTTTGCATGCCATATATACATAATATTATAATAACCATTTAGTTACAAGATTAATAATTAAGCACATTGTTTCCCATTATATATTTTATGAAATGAAAAACAGTTTCTAAAATAAATTATATATATGTCAATGAAATTATATATATATGGCATGTGAATGTATATCAATTAATATCCTATATGTCAATGAAATTATCAAAATCAAGTTTTTATAAAACATCTTAAAATTATAAGAGACCTCGCTGATGGTATTGGAATTTCAAAAGGAACGGTCAATTCCATTTTGGGCCTCAAACACGTCAAATCTCGATTGGTACCGAAAAAAACTGAATGCGCCAGCTCACACTGCATTCATTCTTCGTGACTTTTTCGCCAAAAGGAAAACCTTCCACAGCCACCTTATCCTTCCACACCACCCTCCACATCCAACATATCCTTTCACAGCCACCGTATTCACACCGTGCGACTTCTGGCTATTCCCTAAACTCAAAAGACCACTCGGGGACACCGTTTTGAATCGATTAAAGAGATTCAATGTGAATCGCCACGTGCTTTGAAGTCCATCCCTGCCGATGACTTTTTAGCATGCATTGAGGATTGAAAAAAGTTGGCATAAGTGCATTGTATTCGGAGGGGATTACTTTAAAGGCGACGAAATAAATTTGGAAGAATAAGTAAAGAGTTTTTGAAAGAAAAAAATTGCTTTTACTTTTTGGGCACAGTAGTATATAGACTAATTTTAATACATTATGATACATATAAATTTATTTTTTTGGAATACCAGTCTATTGGATGAAGTGGCAGAAAAAAAGCGTTGATTAAGAATTTAAATTATGTGTGCCAGCAGAAAAAAAAATAGATAATAACTTCTTGGCTAGATTTTTTTTTTCAGTAAAAATAAATCCTTTACACGAAAAATATTGTTTCCTTTAAAACGTAAAAATGAATTCAATTCTATCGAATTCTGCATTTAAATTAAAATAAACTTTTTAGTAAATAACGGAAAATTTCTATAAGTAGAAATGCCGACAGATGAATTTAGAATATCTTAAATATAAATATATAAATCCCAGGTTTAAATTCTTTCGAATCTCAGGTTAACGATTAAGCTTTTAATGCTTTGATTGAATGTGTAACGTCTGTATTACAAAGAAAATTTAAATACGAAGAAAATCTCATTCATAATTGGTAATGAATATGATAAATATATTTCTTCTATATTGTTTTTTAAGGCGATGATCATGCATAATTAACATTTTCTGTAGCTTAAAGTTCTTGCCAACCATCATGAAGAATAATTAAGTTTACATTATTATTAATTTATTGCTTTATTTAGTTTACTTTTTTTAATTAGTTATTGAAGGATTAAGTTTACTTTATTTAAGTTTTCTTTATTAACTGCATGTGAATCATCATTTCAATCCTCTAATATATTTGTTAAAATATGATTTCGTTTTAAACAACATGTTAGTCAACACTTAGACTGATCCTGAAATGCAAGTGGCATGATGATCAGTTGGCTAGCGCTCTGGCCATTGCAACTACCGACTTCAGGTTCGAAGCCTGGCGGTGGCTTGGATATTTGTTAGTAGTTTCGAAATCCACTTTAGACAGTATGTCCCGGTCTAATTAGCCTAAAATTTGCACAAAATGACCGTAGAGCGACAAACCAAACCTAAAGTATGCAGCAGCGCTCAGCTTTCAATCCGTTAGGAGGTGTGCATTGTTGTTAATGCTTTAAGAAAAGAAGAGATATAAAAGTAATAGTCGAATATTTTGATGATTTTGTCCGAAATTGTTATTTTAGAGAAATTGATTAGCAGCTTTCTTTTAATTTCAACAATATCTTCAATCTTATTAATTAAATTTATTAATATATTTCTTCATTTTCAAAAATAATTATTTGAAAATATTCGTGTGTAAGGCAAAATGAAGTTTGGCCCTAGGACATTTGTTTTGTGATCAAGATGGTTTTGTGATCATCCTGGCACTCTGAGGTCATTGGCTACATAATACTCCATTTTAATATAATGTGCTATTATAGTTTTCAAATACCGAACACTTGACAACAGTTTTTGTTTACTATTGCAAAAACAAAGTTGTAGCAAATTCAACTTTACTGAAGATGCACAGTAAAAGTACACTCCCAATACTAAAAATTACTCCCGTCTTCCAGGGCACCCGGGAAGTTTCACTACTTTTCAAGATTAACGAATAATTTTCTTGCTTATGAATTCATTTTACCAATATCCGACACGGAAACTTTCGATTCATCTTAAACTGTCGAGTTTCAAACTTATCTTCCCATTAAACAAAAACAAAATTAACTGTTAATTTAATTGTATGCTTCATTATCGACACCAGGATAAACAATATTGCTTAGTGTATTTAAATTGCAAATAAAATTAGATCTTTGAATTGCTGTTGAACATCATAAAATTAAATAAATAATATCTTCATAAGACATTTTATGATTATCAAGAATAGCTAACTTTACAGCATGGATAATCAATTTTAGAAGCTGAAAAATACATTATTTTAATCTATGTTTATGATGAGAAAGGGAAGGAACAATGAAGTTCAGCTACGAAAACTGATTAATGTTTCTTTGCATGGTACTTATTACTGCAGAAAAGCACAATTTACAAAAGAATTCCTCGTGTCCTTTATTTTAAAAAAAATCAGGCTATAATTTCGTTATATCTTGAATTTCGTCTTTTTTTAAATGTTTAATTTAAATTCGAATAGTATAACATCGAATATCCGGTAAATGTTTCAGACAATGATGCCAAATACATACTTGTGGAGTTTGAATTAACTTTGATTTAAAGTTATAAAAAAAAAACGAAATAGAGAGAGTATATACAATATTTTCTTGAATCCTTTCAATGACTAGATTACATAAAAAAGTTAATCAACTAATATTGCACCTTAAAACATATTTTTTATAAGTTAATTTACTTTCAGTTAGAATTATTTGGATGAAAAAAGAATGGAATAGGGAGAGATATAAATTATCAGAAATTGAATATAAAGATCGATTTAACAGAAATTCCCATAAAATGATTTAAAATTATTGATATATAAATTTTCCTATTCAATTTAAAATAAAAATTTAAAAAAAAAAAAATTTTCAGTTAAGTTTAAAACTGAATCTGTAACTTAATTTATTTTATTCGAGATATATTTTTTAATTGATTAGAAGTACATTATAAAAAAGCTGAAGCAAAATTGCTTATAGGAAGAGCGAAATTGGAGAAATTAGAAATTGAATTGGAAGCATGATATTAGAAATATCCATTTTATTCCTTTCATTTGCCCCTTAGTTATGATTTACGTCTATATATGAATATTTCAGTCTACACTTGGTTTTCTACCAAATCTATAAAAATTAAAGGAAATTAAATGTTCATGAATGTTGAATTATCATTTATATACTATTTTTTCTTATCAAAGTATCTTTGCCCGGAAAAAACACATGTTAGGTTCATGCTGTATTTGTTTGTTTGTTTGCATAAAAAAATTCATCAACTCAATGTTAAATACGGTCTTTTGTTTCGTTTTTTCCCTTTTGTGAAATAAAATATCAATTTTTCATTATTGAAATCAGTAACAACTGCGAGTATTTTCAATTTTAAAGGTTTTGTCAATTCATAAAATCACTTTTACTCAAAAATGATTAATATTGTCAAACGTTTGATCTGTCACACTTTTAAATTTTTGGTCACTTCTTAATATTTGGTTACATTATAAGTAATTTAGTATCTTTTACAGTAGCCTATTTGATTTCAGGAACAGATTTATTAACAATAAATCATCATTTATACATTTCTTCTTTATAGACATAAATTGCAGGTCAATTTTCAGATATATAGTGAATAAATATATTCACTATATATCTGATTTCTGATTATAAATCTGATTTTCTTTTGTATGGTTCTTCTTCAAATGTTCTAACCTATAAAGTGTTGACATTTTTACAAACATATTTTTCCAAAGTTCTATTAGATTACTTTGTTAGAAACTGTCTTTCGGACTTCTGCAAGAAAGTGACTTATCAAAGCACTCACATTTCAATGAATTGAAAAAAAAAATTGTATTAGAAATTGAAAAACCAAGACGAACTTCAATCTAGTTTTTTCGAAAAAATAGAAGATGTGGAGATATTTTATCATTGTATATAAATTATATATACTTTTTTTTTTTTATGAAATTTTATAAGCTTTCTTTATTATTAATTTCAAAAACTGTCTACTTTTAAATGTATGTTTATTTCATTTACATCCATCATTTTGGAAACTTTGGAGCTGACATCTAAAAGAGATATATAAAGAGACACTTTAATGTAAATTTATTCCAAGCAACCAATCATTATTGTTTGCGTAAAGCTTCATTTTCTGTAATGGCAACAAAAGTTACGCTCACGCAGCTTAGAGATTCGATTTGGATGACGGTAATTGTAAACGTCTTGACTGTCTGTTTGTTATGCTATGGTAGCAAAATCAGCTCCGCTATGTAAAAGATGCTGGAGCTTTAGAAGTATATTTTAATGTTTTACTTCAAAAATTGTCTATCTTATCACATGCAGTTTTCTTCACCGTTCAAATGCTTTGTTTATCACAGTGTTCTGTTTATATATAGGATTTACCAAGATTTTTATTCGAATAAATTCTGTAAGATATTAATTTGAATTTTAATAGTTGGATTCGAAGAGCAATAAAAGGAAACATCGGTAAGTATTCAATTGCTTTCTTTTGAGATTTAATCTGTGAATATATAGACTTTTGCCGATTACCGAATATTAATTTGTTTTGTTGTAGAAAGATTTTGATGACTGATTTTACAGTTTTATGTTTATTCTAGAGGTTCAAAATTACTTTTCGGCAAACATTAGTACCTCAATTTAATATTAGTATACAAGAAATGTGTTTAATAATCACGTCTTTAAATTTTTCTTTAGGGGTCATTAAATTTTTTTTTATTGACTGATGTATTCTAGCAATTATGCGTAAAATCATGAATATGTGCAATCTATAAATGAAATATTCAAATAGAATGAAAGCGAATTGAAAATTATATTATCACTTAATACATTAAATTTTTACAAACATGTACGAGTCACCCCATCAATTAATATTCTTAAAAAACATCGATTTCTAATTATGTGGAATTCTATTTAATGTAGACACCAAAAACATTTTTATTCAGCATATTAATAGTTATAATAAGCCATAAAAAATGTTCCAATTTGCATATGTAATTATCAATAAATTTGTGTAATTAATTTTGATCGTATAATTATTTTTCATATCTTAAATTAACTGCCAATTTTTTATATATATAGTATTAGTAATTTGAAATTTATTCTTAAGGTATTATTTGAAATGTTATTCATAAGGCACGTCATATTTAAAATTTTATTTAGATTTATTATTACAATGTTCAATTATAAATAGATTTTATCAAAATTTATCAGTTTAATATCCTGAAAATGCAAGATTTTAAATTTATTGTCCATTTTGCTTATCTTTTAAGCTGTATGACCTTGAGATCTGATTTCTCAGAAATATCAATTAGCATCATCAAAGCAATGTTTTTTATCAAAAAATATTTAAAATCATTAAAAAAATGTATTTCTAACATGCTCAAATTATGAAGAGTAAAATGTGGAAATAAATGGAACCTGAGAAGTACAGTTTCAGAATATGCATTTCAATTCAATTTAAAGAAAAAAATTTATTTCCATACTCTAAAATTTTTCTTAAATTATAGATGCTTATACTGTATAAGTCTGGAAAAAAAATTATTTATTTTTCATCTTACATTTTCCTTTGACAACCTGTAACCTTGAGAACAAAACATTTTAAATTTTATTTATTTTACTCTCTACAATTTTAAATTTATTAATGTGACTCCTTTTTTAAAATCTTTCAATGCTTACTTAATCTCTTCAAGGATGATTATTTTATAATGAGATAAAAAAATAATTTTTTTTATTATTTTTGTTTTATTCATTTTTATATTAATAGGCATTCAAAATTCAAAAAGTAGGGAAAGCAATAAAAGTGTAAAAAAAAACCCATAATGTCCATGTTTATGGTAGCTGAGTGTTAATAATAATTTATAATGAATGATATACATTTTGGACATAAATTATTCATTATTATTACATGCATTAATTGTTAAATATATATATAGTATATCTAGTATTATTTTTATCAAATATTATTGCTTGTGCAAATAATCCAACAACAGAGACAATCAAACTACTTTATGCTATTTTCAGATTCCTAATTGTACACCGTTATCAATGTACCCAAACCATAAAATTTGTATTTTTCTTCATGAGATTCTGTAGTGAATAATTTATTATCAGATTCATTATTCTTTTTATTAATTATAGTAATTATAATTATAAAATACAAAAACTCCACATATGTGGCTATGACATTAAGAGGTTAAAAATGATATTCAAAGCCATATCGAATAGCTTAATAAAAGATTAATTTTTAAAAAGAGTTTTCCTATGTTTTAAGAGGTTTTTTAGAATTTTTTCATTCTAAATGGGTTTTTTTATTTTATGTTTATTTATATTTTTCATTTCAAATGTTAATCAAAAATCTATAAGCAATTGGTTTTTAGTATTTTTTGCCTAAAATTCACTATATAATATTACACACATGTGTATATATGTAAATATTTTTCTTAATTTTGCCTGTACTTTTGAAATTCAATTATAGTTATAAACATAACTTCGAATAAATGATCAAATGTCCTGACATTTATGAACATAAAAGTATTTCCAATATTTAAAAATGTGAAGTTCACAATAAAATTCTTGGTAGAATATTTAAGTGCTAATTTAAAAATATTGTGCTTCAGTTCTAATTTGAAATATTAGTGTTTTCATTAGAATAATATTTACTTCCTTAATTTAGAAGTTTTTATACATTTTTATGTATTTATTATTATTAGATAATGAATAAAGAGTCGGTGGTTCCTGGCAATGCGTAAAAGGACTTTTGTCTTTATTGTGTCTTTGGCCTTGCTTTCTTGGGCAGCTTTTACTTACAAATTATTCTTACAAAGGCCTCAAGGAAAGGTATATATCACTATTATTTTTTTATTTACAATTATAAAGAAGAAAATTTATAATTGCAAAGTTTGAGTATTTTAATTTTTATTTGATTTATTTAAATTTTTGTTTTACTTAAGTTATATTTTTCTTTTTTGTAAAGATATTATGCAAATTGAAATACTGAAATGAAAGAAAATATTACAGTCAAGTTTTTTTTTCTGTTTCTCTCTTCTTACTTTTCTATCTAGCATTTTTATACTTGGGTAATATTAATTTTACCTGTATGTATTAATTTCTTAAATTCAAATTTGTTATCAAGGAATAATAAATATATCTTAATTTTGTAAGATTATTACTCAAGAGTAAAAAAAAAAATTTCATATGATAAAAAATTTTCTTCTTTATAATTTTAAATATGTAACTCATATATTTCTTAATAACTTCATTTATTTTGATAGGTTCAACGTTCTGTAAAGTTTCAACAGCAACTTGAATTATTGGAAGTTGAATTAAAGGATCAATTAAAATCTAATAATGAGTTACTGGGCCTTCTTCAAAATTTCAGATCAAGTAATCTCAATATTAGATTATTAAATATGTGTACTATATTTATTAAAAGTTAATAAATTTATAAAATCTGCATTATTTATGAAGAATTTTTAAACTGTAAATTTGCAAAACTGCCAAAAGATAACTTTAGGAGTATACTTCATTCTATAATATTGGAAAAAAAAGGCAGTTGTTTTATAAATATGTGTTTTTTACTTAGAAATCCTTATAAATGTATACAGGTGGAAGGTAGCAATTGTTAATCAGTTCTATCAGACATATTTTAAATTTATTGATCTTTAAAATGCGAAAAAAAAAAATACGGCTATATAGTGTGTGTATAATTTGTAATAATGAACAGAAAATCTCGATATGAAAATTTTATTCTTAAAAAAAAGATTGTATGGAAATTAAAAAAATAATAAAATAACGAATAAAAATTGAGATATATCTATTCATTGCAGAATATTCAAACAGTATTCAAATCCTGAAAAATACCACTCAAGATCAAAAGAATATTCCAGATTATAGTGATGTAGTCATTGGAGTATTAGTCTTTGCTTGCAATCGTGTCACTGTAAAGCGAAATTTAGATCAACTTTTAAAGTAAGTAGAAATGTAATTATAAAAATTTTGATATAGTATTTATAAAGAATTTGCTTTTTATATTCAGAACTAAAGTAAAAGAAATAATAAAATTGTCCTTTTTTTAAAATTCAGTTTTTGTTTGATAAATTTTGTTTACTATTTATATATTTTATATAAGCTTGTAAAAACACTTTAAAATAACAACTAGAATGACTAAAATATTTTGATATATATATATATATATATGACCTTGAAAATAAAAATCATTTTCATAATAAGTGTATAACAGTAAAAAAATTTCAATTATTAAAACCCTGATATAAAGTATAAATTATATCAGAAGATTATACGCAAAACTATTTTTATTTCTTTAAAATATGTACATATTTTTATCAAAAATTATTTATTAATGCAATTATCATACCATGCAGTTATTTTATATCCATATTTTTAATTTAAAAATCAAAAATAAGTTTATATTTACCTATTCAACCGTAATTATATTAAATAGTATTGACTTCTCCTTTTTGAAAATCATATTTTTTTTTTTTATAAAATTGAAGTTGTAGTTTGAAATATTTTAATTTTAGTGTATATGTAATCTCAAATATATAATAAAATAAAAATTTTAATCTGTAATCATTAAGAATTAAATTTGTTTTAATTTTCAATAAATTTTTTTCTTTTCAAATTTTACATTTATTCCAGTAATTTTCTAAAATTCCTATTATACAAATGTACTTAATGAAAAAGAAGAAGAAAAAAAAGGGAATATTTTGTAACAATTTTTAAAAATAAAATTGTGTGAGCCATGTTATACACAAATTTGTTGCAATTTATTATGTGGATTTTCTGCCTATAGAAAAATTAATTCTCATTGCAACTATTAAATTAAAAAAATTCAATTTTATGTTGGCTTTATACCAAAATATTATATACAAATATGAGTATCTTACATTTGCTAAAAATTATTTGAAAATTATATTATTTCAGAAATTAATTTTAATGTAAAACTTCATACTTTTTACTCAAACAAAGCTCATAAAAGACCTTTTTTTTTAATATTTAAAATTATTAACAAAATTTTGAAAAGAAATTTAATTAGAAAATAGCATTGACTTAAAATACGTAAATGATAGCTTTTCTATTGTATGTAATGTTACCAACAATGGAATTAATTTTAAATATGATAATATGGTAGATTTATTTTATTTGTTTATTCATTTTAAAAATATATTTAATTTTTTTTTTATTAATTGTATGAATCATTGATAAATTCCTTGCATGTAATGCAAAACTTCTATTAGTAGTAGCTCTGATTACTTATGGCACACTCATCGCAAAAAGTTCTTGACCTTGTTTAAATACTGGGGGCTGTTTTTAATTAGTGAAAATGCATTTGTTAAACAATTTAAGATGTGTTTCTTATACTAATGGAATAATAACATTGCATATACAAAATTAAAGTTGTTCTGCTGTGTAAAAACTTTTTCTTTAAAGTAATCACTTAATATATACTCTTTCTTAATATATCTTTAAACTGTATCTTTCATTCATTGTAAAATTTCAACTAATAAATGAAAACTTGTTGAATTTATAGTATTTCATTCAAGATGTGTAATGAAAAAAGTATATTAGTTTCTATATTCTGTTTTAAAAGTTAATATTGCTACATCAATCATATGTTAAAAATTCTTAAATTAGTATAACTCTTAACTTAAATTATTCAAATAACTAAGAAAGTTTATATAAAATTCATGGAATCTATTTATTAGCTTCTACTGTTTTTAATTTTATTTGGAATTATTTTCTCTTAAAATGATCAATTAAAAAAACTATATTTTTCTACATATTATTAAAAAATATCAGTAAAATATAAAATACCAGAGCATTTGTAGTTCTTTTTATTATTATTATTTGTTAAGGGGATGGTAAATCATCCAATTTGTGAAATTTTACTTCCTTTAATAAAGTTACTTATTTTGTAATTTTTGAAATGTTTTAGATTCAGACCATCTGCTCAGCAGTTTCCTATTATTGTTAGTCAAGATTGTGGCCATGAACCAACAACAAAGGTTATACTTTCATATGGAGATCAACTTAAACTTATTCAAGTAAGATTATACTTCCATGCCATTTTTGCTATTTGCCATTTTTTACCATATTTGTAAATAAAATTTAATCTAAAAAGGCATTATATGTATATTTGAACAAATGTAAATTAAATCATGTCTAAAAGAAAGTATAATAATTAAAAGTATACAAATTCTCATTCTTATTTCAAAACATCTTTTACAGGAATGTATACAGTAATAAAATTGTTCAAGCTATCAATATACAAAACATTGGCATATTTCAGGAAAGAAAATGTGTATTATTTATTTTCATTAACTGCTAAAAAGTTAATCATGGATAAAAAAAAAAAAAAAACTGATGCATTATTTGTTTTACAATATCCATTTAATGTAGTAAATTATTATTAGAATAAATGTCATTTCATGTGTTCCCAATGTCATCTTTTTTTTTTTTTTTTTTTTTTGTGACCTTTTTTTTTGGTATGGTTGTAATAAATTATGAATATTATAAGTAAAAAGAAAAATTCTTAGAAGATTGTATTTTTAATCAGATCTTTCAATTGTAATGCAATTTCATTTTCTTATTGATTGATATAAAATTATTATTGTGCTCCTTTCATTTGATATATCAGTATTTTTTTCAGCATCCTGACCAAAGTGACATTCCATTGTCAGGTAAAGAAAAGAAATTTAAAGGATACTATAAGATAGCACGACATTATGGGTGGGCCTTAAATGAAACTTTCTTCCGATTCAATTTTAAATCTGTAATTATAGTAGAAGGTAAGCCTGATTTCATTTCATATGAAGCTGTTAATTATACTTTTACACTTATAGTTTTTTTTTTAACTTTCCACTTATTTATTAATATCATAATTCGAATATAATTTTTGAGAATAAGTAGAGGTTTAACACCTCAACCATATTTTTTAAATTTTTCTGTCTTGAAATTTTTGCAAATTTACCACCATCATCATTATCTCCAGTCATAGAGCTGAATTTCCTACATAAAATAATTCTTGTAATACAAAAGTTAATATGTAAAAAATGGGTGTAGCTTATCATTGTATTTTGTGGAGGTTTTTTAGAAGAAAAATTATTATTGTTTTAAAATACTGGAAGAAATCTTTTAATCAATTTTTAATAAGGGCTCAGTACTGAAAGAAGACAACATTAAACATATTCCATATAAAAAATAAGCTTAAATAATTACTTAATAAAATATTATTAATTTATTTTTATTAGTTTATTAAGATGTATAAGCAGTAGCTCAAATTTTAATCATTCCTTACTTTTTTTTTTTTTATTTGAAAACATATGCTATAGTATAAAGATTTAATTAAATATGATAATAAAAATAAATATACAATGTTTATTTATCACAAATACTATATGAAGTTCTTGTGTTATGTTTTTGTTCAAATTTCATTGTATTGTGCATTTGAATATAAATTTTTAATTTGTGTTTAATTATTATTTGTTTGTATTTTTTTATGGTATTCACAGATGATTTAGATATTGCTCCTGATTTCTTTGAATACTTTTTGGCAACTTATCCCATTTTAAATAATGATCCAACACTTTGGTGTGTTTCGGCTTGGAATGATAATGGAAAAGACAGTTTAGTTGCTTTTGAACCAGGTAACAGGAATCATTGTTTTAAAGGGAATAAAACTTGCTTCAGAAATTAAATTTTAAAATTTAACTTTGTTTCAATCAGTTTAAATTCAGTCAAACAAAATGAGATTTCCTTAGTTGTTGTTATAAATAATTTATTTTCAATGATAATTTATTTCTTCTGTTAATTTTGTGTTTGATATTATTAAAATATTTTTATAAAATTAAAGAAATAATAAATTATATGAAAATGTATTTGAATGATTTTTGTTAAAAAGAAAATTGAAAATAATTTCCAGACCTGCTAGGTTAGGCATATCTTTTGTTTGCTTGCTTTACTTTATTTTTATAATTGTTTAAAAGTTAATTGTGTATTATTGTTTTTGTTATATAATATTCTATTTTTAAAACAAAAATAATTCTTTACTTTCAGAATTACTGTACAGATCGGATTTCTTCCCTGGATTAGGCTGGATGCTGACAAAATCTCTTTGGATGGAACTTGCTCCCAAATGGCCGAAAGCGTAAGTTATTGAAATTGTATCTTTTCTCTTTTAGATTAATGTACTAAGATATGCTTTAGAGATTAGTATGTTTGTTTAAATAAATTGTAATTAATTTTACTGTCTCTATTTTATTATATAAGAAAATTGATTAATTAACTTTCTTACCAAACTATTTTAATAAAATCAAAGTAATGCAAAAGATTCATTATTGTACTACTTTCTATTAATGAAATTCTTTTATAAAAATTAATTAACATTTTATTATTTTCCAATTTTTATTGCTTGAATTCTCAAATAAAAGATTTATATAGGAATCTTTTATTTTACTTTTTGTATTTATATAATTTTCTGCAAGTTAATTTTTTTGAATTCTAATTATGTTAGTATAATTCTAGGTGAATATCGTCTTTAAAATATTTACATACTTTCTATGAATATATGATAATAGCTATCTTATAACTTCATATGTTGCAATTGTTCTTTTAACAAATATATTAATTTTTAAGAATTGTGCTCTGCCATTTCAATATGTGAAATGTATACAAATATGTAAAATGTATATAAATATTGGTTGTTATGATAGGAAAGAATTAAAATAATTTGTTCAGAAATGCGTCTCATTCTGCAGTACAGTTAGTTATATATTGTTACACCTCCCAAGAAAGAGGAGATAAATTACTTTATCTTTTAAAAATTTTCTATGAAAGCACAATAAAATTCTATTATCTATGAACATTCAAAAACTGTTATACAGTTTGGAGAAGAAAATATTAACAAGGTCTGTAAAAGTATTTCTTGCTTTAAAAAATAGCCAGAAAGTTGGACTCCCTTTAATTTTGAGAGTTTTTTTAAAACTAGTATCATTTAAATTATAATCAATTTTTTAAGATTCATAAATATGTTAATGTTAAAATTTAAGAGACTAAATTTGTTTGTTGCTTTAAAAGTTGTTTAAAAATGAAAATATTTTTTTAGACAAAATAAAATACATATTTTTTTCTGAAATTATATTGTTTCATAGCTACAAGAAATAAAAAAATAATAATAAATGAATTTGCATCTAAAAAGTGTTATTTCATGTCAGAAGAATTTTAAGAAGTATAATTTTTCAAATTTTGTTGCATTAACTATAGGAGATATCTTTTTGCATGCATGCATAAAAACCTAAATTCACTGGCATTTTTCCTCAAATTGTAACTTTTTTGTATACCTTCAACAATTTTTCCAGTTTAAATCAAGGATATGTATACATTGAAATTTTTCCGGTTTTATTAGTTTAGATGATTATTTTGCTGACAGAATACATTCATTCTATTTCAGTATTCAAACTTTTAACTGTTCAAATTATTTTACTAATGTTCTTATAAAAATTAAATAAAAAATGAATATGGAAAAAGTTTTAATTAAATTTACTGCATAATTTTAAATCATAGAATAAACAAGGAATGAATTAGAAACATAACCATTTTACACAAGAAAACCACAGCAATATTCACTATATGTAAATTCTAGAACAAATCAGCATAGCATTTGAAAGCGAAAACCCTGAAATACCTCACATTCAGACCCATCAAAACAAAAGAAATTGTTCAAATCTGAAGTGCGCCAACAAAACTGAAAATCATCAGACTAACGCAGATATCATAAGGATGTGTGGCAGAAACTGCACTGATAGATCAGAAAAGAATGCAAATATTTATACAAAATATACAATTACAGATTGTGAAACATGTTGTAAAATCAAACAGAAATACTTATAAAACTGTCAGGATATTACAAACTATGTTATTTTTTTGCCTATTAAAAGATGGGGTTCAAGTCAAAACATGTGTAGCAATGTACGCTGATAACATTTAATAAACCAAATAACCTTTCGTTTAGAATTGGTAGGGTATATAGGACCGAAAAAAACCCCAACTTGGCACTCTAGCTTGTTTTATGTTGCAAAAATTCAAGTCATGATTGAACCTTGTGTCTATTTATTATATAACCATTAAGCAAGTGACTGTGATAACTATGAAAATTTCTATATGTGGAGCAATCTGTGTGTGTGATTTATTGCTTATTGCAAGGTTTTCCAGTAATTAGTAGTGTTGGAAAGTGGAAAAATGGTTTAGAAATTTATAGAGTGATTTTACTTTTTCCCAAGAAATATGAGATTAAACTCCCACGGTGTGTAAAATTTGGAGAAATCATAAACCATAGGCAATGTTTTAGCAATAATGAGCTAGAAAATTAGTTATAAACAGTAACGCTGTAGAAATGCTTTGGGAGTACTCATTTTTAAAAATGTAATTTTTTTTTAAATTAAATTAATTTAATTTAACATTTAATAATTCAATTTAATTTTTAAGTTTAATTTGTTAATATTAATTTAATATGTTTTAAGTTAATTCACTTAATTTTTTTTTTTCCATTGCTGTTTAAAAATATTATTCTTATAGATGGAATTTAAATTAATGATATTTCAATATATTTTGAAACTGTTATTGGAATTCTAGAATGTAAATCTATTGATAGTGAAATGAAATTCTTTTGTCAAAGATATTAATTTTGTAAGGAGTTATGAATGTTAATATTGATATCAAGAAAACCAATTTCATTGTTATTTATATTAGTCCTTTTTTTATATTAGACTGTTTTTGAATAAATTACATAACATTTTATGAAAATTTGGATGATTGTAAATAAGTATATAATTATCCGTCTACTTATGTTTGTGAATTAAGCAATTTTTTTTCAAAGTTATGTGGGTAGAGATTAGCCAGTATTGATGAATGTTTAGTTCCTTGTAGAATACCTTGACTTTGGGTGAAGGTTATTATTACTGTACATGTATTATTGAAAATGCAGAATTTGATCCAGTAATCAAACTTTACATTTAAAATATTTTGATAATTGTGATAAAGTAAGTTTAAAATATCCTGGAGACTTTTAAAAGGAGTGTTGGTAAATAAATTCTTAAAAGCAAAGGTATCTAAAAAGAAGATTATTTGAAGGTCATTTAAAAATGTTTTAAACTGGTTTATTAATAATCTGTGGTGATATTAACAGATTAAAAAAATTTCTCATTTGTATATAATTTTATGGTTTATCCATATAACATATTATGCAATAAGTCTCTGATGTAGCTAAGAAAAGCAAATTTTTTGTGAAGAATTCAATTTTATTCGCCAACATACTCTCCTTCCAAGAGTAATACATTCATTCCAACGCTCTTCTAACTTTTAGATACCTTTTTTGTAGAACAATTTGTCTTTTGCATTCAAAATAGGCCTCAGTTTCAGCAATCACTTCTTCATTTGAGTCTAATTTCTTTCCCTGGGGCATCTTTTTATGTCTGCAAAAATGCCTGTAGTCACTGAGAGCAAGATCTGCAGAGTATGGTGGATGAGGCAGCAATTTGAAACGTAATTCATTCAATTTACCCATTGTTTTCATCAACTTGTGACAAAAGGCATTATCTTGGTGAAACAGAACTTTTTTCTTTTTGAATATGAGGCTGTTTTTTTATGATTTCTACACTCACTCAATCTAATAATGCCATGCTATATTCACTATCGCTAGTTTTATCTTTCTCAAGTTAGTCGATGAACAAAATACCATGTGTGTCCTAAAAATACAGATGCCATAACCTTGCCCAGCTGACTATTTAGTATTTGTTGCTTAAGACAACTTTCACCAGCTGCTGGTCACTCAGCTGGCAATGTTTTTTAATTCAGCTATGTAGTAGTGGATCTATGTTTTCATCCATTGTCCACATGCTGTCCAAAGTATCAGCAAGAAATCCTTTTTATCTCTTTTTGGATAGCTCCAAACAATGCATTGAATCATCAAAGCGATGATATTTTTGGTCTGGTGAGAGCACACACGGCATCCACTTCAAAGCAACTTGCGCATGCTTAAATTTTTGTGTAAAATTGTAAACACACTCACTACCTTCTGTTATCTTTAAGGTGTCAGATATCTCATTTAACTTCACTTTATGGTCTTTCAAAACTATTTTGTGGACTTCCCCGTAACGCTTATCAGGCCGCTGTATGCCTTCAACAGTATTTTTACCCTTCAAAAAACAATGTGTAATCCACACACGAAATTCTTTTTATCCTTTTTTTTTTTTTTTTTTTTAATTACAAAACTGGCATCACTAAAAACACTGTAACCTGTAAACTAGTTATTAGAATGTCATAAAGTTTTGACATTTATCGTTTGAAGAATGCTATTATCCAGAAATCATATGGGTCTATGTGTGGCCATATGGCCATGTATGTGTCAGACCAGTGACTTATTGAGTGATGTTATGTAATGGTATGTATATTTATATGTAATTGCTTATGACAATTAAGGCTAATTTATTAGAAAAGCTTTTATATAATATAGGAAAATTTATTTATAAGCTTGACTTTCTTATTAGTTAAGATTTAAGGATGCTACTGCTTTCAATTATATCTCTTAATAATTTTCAGGTTTTGGGATGACTGGATTCGTCAACCTGCCCAGAGAAAAGAACGAGCTTGTATCCGCCCAGAAATTTCTCGTACTAAAACATTTGGCAAAGTGGGTGTCAGCAAGTAAGTAAATATTTTTATGCGTGTTGTGTTTATTTTTGTTCTTAAAATAATCATTCAGATATTTGAATACTATTTGTGACTACTTTAGAAAATGCATTTTGTTTTTAAATTACTGTAAATATTAAAAACTTCAAAAATAATTTTATTTAATATGATAGTATACAAACAAATTGTGCCTTTTTATAAACAATCTGCATCTATTTGTAAATTATTAACATTTTTAGGTTGTTTGCTAATCAAAATTTACAACTACTTAATTATATTCATGATTGAAAAATGAAAAATAATTTCTTTTGCAGTGGCCTTTTTATGAGAAGCACCTTAAGTTCATCAGATTAAATGATAAAGCTGTGCCTTTTACTAAAATAGATGTCTCATATTTGAAAAAAGTAAATTCCTTTATTATTTCATATATATATAAAACTTTTTTTTTAGTGTTTTAATTATTTTGAATTAATTTGTTAATTGTATTTATCTTGTTTATATTCTGAAAGTTATAAATTACTCATTTTAGAAATGAATGCATAATCAAAATTTATCTGAAGTACAACAAATTTTAGAAGATCATTGTATTTTGAATACTTCTTATAAACAAATTAAAAATGGCATTCATTGTCATAAAATTGATTAAACTTTATTTTACTTTCTAAGAAATTTTGTTAGAAAATTGTATGATTTATATCTTTTAAAATTCACTTATTTAAAAAAAATTACCAAAATTCATATAAGCATGACATTGCTATTTGAATTTTGGAAAAGTAAAAAGAAATTTTCATTGACATATTATCTTTTCTACTCATCTTCAAAATTACTTATGTTTGAAAAAAAAATAACTTAACATTTTTTACGATTGATTTTTAAAATTAAACTGTCATAGAAATATTTATATTTCATTTTCTGTTATGTGTTTTTGTTAATTAAAATGGTGGCAGAAAATGACTTTTGTGTTATTGCTATTAATGAGGATCAAATAACTAAACATATTTGAAGAAATCCAACTTTATTTTAGTTTGGCTAATGTTTTAACTTTATTGTAAAAATAATTTTATAAAAAATAAACTATATGTCTCATATTACTTACAAAAATATTCATTTAAAAAAGTTATTGAAATTCATATAAACATGGCATTCAGGAAAATGAAAGGGTAAAAAGAAATCTTAAGGAAGTGGAAAATTTCTTATAAATTTAATCATGTAAAATATGTGAAACAAGATTTTTAATATTATGCATACAAAAATCTGTGTTATGCAATTAGAATTTCATGCGTCTAATTGAACTGAGATGTTACCTTCCACCTATTACCATCTACTGTTTCACTGTGTAGTTTCATTAATTAATTAATAAGATCTAAAAATCACAGTTTTCTGTCATCTTGATCTAGAAGTTACCAATTTTATAAATTAGTTCTCAATTTCTTATGATTAATTACATGGATGATGTATTTTATTAAAAAGTTACCAATCTAATCTAACAATTAAAAAAACATCTGATGGATTTGCTGTATTAATATTAATAGCATTTTGTCAATCTTAGCTACTGGTTTGCTGTTATTATCAACTAATGTGTTATATTTTTATAATTTTTAAAACCTATATTTAATTGTTTCTATCCAAAATGAATGTTTTACAACATAATGAAATTAACTGTTTCTAAATGGTCGAAACTGATTGATTTTCTATTATATTATACATTGTATACTAATAAAATTATTTACGTATAGTTTTTTGAGGATTTCTAATTTTTTGCTATAATCTTTTTTTTTTTAAATATGGAAGAGATCAGACTATTTTAAACTTATTACTATACATATAATAAATAATTTAAATTTGATTTAATTAATAATGTTAAGTATGTATATTTTTTGCAAAGACTTATAAAATTTACTGTGGAATAGGAATTTTTATATGGTGTGATAATACCAGCAAATAGAGAATGTTGATTTATTGTTTATTACTGTGTTTAACATAGTACAAGAGAAGGGTTGTTTTAATAATCATTTGTTGATACTAAGGCATAAAAAAGTAATAAGTTTAATGATCATGTCACTTAATTATATATCAATACATATTTTTTTTTAGGATAATTATGATGTGGCTTTTGTAAAACAAATCTATGGTGCCCCGTCTGTAACTTAAGTCAGTTGCAACGCGGCAATATCGATCACTGAACCTGTTAGAATTACTTATGAAAACAAAGATGTCTTTAAGAAAACTGCCAAATCATTGGGCCTTATGGATGATTTTAAGGTATGTTAAGCATTTATATTATCCTTTGCATTTCTTTTCGAATTAGCATCTTTGGATATTTTTTTTATAAATTAACAATGTATTTATTTCATCTTTTGTATCAAAATATTGTTATTTTGATGAAGTCTTTACAATCATTATTACTACAGCCTTTATTAGAGATTATTAATTCTATTATTTATTTTAAATATCTCGCTTTCTTAAACTAATTGGCCTTTTTTATTTATATTATATAATATATTTTGTTAATCTAGGCATTCAATATATAAACATCAGTTGTAAAGACATTTTGTTTAATTATTCTAAATTCAAAAATAAATGTGCAAATGTGGATTGATTATATTTCATGTTGTCGTCAATATATTTCTTCATTTTAACTTCTGATATAGTATTTCTTCATTTTAACTTCTTGATATAGTATTTCTTCATTTTAACTTCTGATATAGTATTTCATTATAATAAATTTTGTGTACTTATTTAATTTATTATTGACTGATATTTTATTGATAACTTTAATAAATAACTAATAACTAATTTCTTATTGATAACTTTTAATTATAATTTACAATTGACTAACAAACTGCTCCTGGATAATAAACAGCAGGTTAATAAGTAGTTCTGATGTGACATAAATTTAGAAATGGATTAATATTTTAGTTTAGTTTGTTTTTTATATAAAAATAAATGAGATCAATTAGATTTGCAATTTTGTATTTGTTAAATATAGTGAAAAGTTAAAATATTTTGATGCTTTTGTGTTTATTATATTTTTAAAATTTTATTTCTGAAAAGTCTTTCTCCCCTTCCTGCATTGCCGTAGTGTGATAAAATGGTTATAAAATAAGCATTTGGGCATGCAAACCTAAAAATATTGATAGTATTTTTTTTTTTTTTTTTTCCGAAATATTTCACAAATTTAAGAGAATTATGGGAAGACATTTTTAAAAATAATTTGTTTAGCCACTTTATCTCATACTGTTGTGCAATCAATTAAAACTGAATTAAATTGATTTAACATTTGCTACTATAGCTAGTATCATCAATTATATTATTGTTTACTATTTAAAAAATAATTGAATGAAAGTTTTTTTATTTTTCATTTTAGTCTGGTGTTCCTCGTACTGGCTACCGAGGTGTTGTCAGTTTCATGTACAAAGGACGAAGAGTATACCTTGCACCTCCTGCAGACTGGAAAGGCTATGATCCTACATGGAGCTAGCAGTTTCCTGCCTCGTAGAGTCTTCTCATATCATTCACTGTAGGAAAAAAAAAGCTCAAAATATCCCCTTTTGTCTTGAACATGGATATTATGAGCAGTGTACGGAATTAAGGAAATAACAGAAATTTGGGTGAACATTCCTTTAGACTGGAATGTCCTTTTTTCTTTTTTATTTCTGCAAATCATCATTAAATGTTCATGCTCATTATGTGTCACAATTTTATATCTTCATAGAACTATGGGTACATTAAACTCAATTTCCAAATAAGGTGTGAAAATAGTGTGGCTCTCTACATATCGCTTTGTCTTGCAGGAGAATCTCCTTTTATTGTTGCAGATTTGTAATTTAAAAGAACCATTAATTACTTTTGTAGCATTGCTACATTAAGTTATTGATGAATAAAATTATTAATCAGCAAATATATTTTCCTTATGTTATTCAAAGTAAGTTTATTTCTTCAATAATTTTTTTTTTAAGAACTTGCCACTGTAAATAGATTCTGTAGGGGAAAAAAATATGAATTTAAATTATTTGTTTTTAATTATTATCAAATTAATATTTTTTTATTGACTTTTTGTAAATTAAAATTATAAATTTGTTGCAAAATAACAGCATTTGCCGAGTACAGATATTTCATTTGATCTAAAATAACTCTTATAAATATTATTTTCTCATTTTTATTTGTTTTTTGTTATTTAGAATACTTGTATAGTTATTTCATGGAATAAAATTTTATGTTGAAATATGGATGAAAGCAATTATAATTGTGATTTAATCCTCAAATGTTCATGAATCTTATCTGTAAATGCATTGTTTTAATACTCATATTTTTTTTTTATTGTTTGTTTTTTTTTTATTCAAGATTATAGATTGACAACTTAATTATATCTTATGCAAATTAATAAGAAAATTATAGGACATTTAAGACCTTTATGTTGTAAAATTAAAATTGATTGTGGTCTATATTTGATCAAATCATTTGTTTATATATATTTAAGTATGAAACTACTAAGTAATAAAACAAAAATCTTTTATATAATTTATAAGTCTTGTATTTTATATTGAAATATTTTACATTGCATAAGCTGTCAATATACAGTATGAGATGCTTGATATTTTATCTTTATGATAACTCAATAGTTCTCAACTTGAAAACCATATTAAAGTACATATTGTTAAATCAGAACAAAACCATTGTCTTCCTTTTAGATTTGATGTAATTTTTTTTTCTTACTTTTGGATTAAATAAACCAAGAATTCTTCTAAGCATCACATTTATCCTAGTGTATATAAAATCAGTAACTGAATTTTCACTGTCTCTTTATTTTTGAATAGTATTTGTAATATCATGATATTCAAAATAATTCATTTAAAAATGCATTGTTTTATTTAATGTATGATTTATCTCTATTTTTTTTAGCCAGATTTGAATTTATAGCAGAAACATTAAAAATCTTAGTAAGCATAGTTGTAAATATTTAAAATGCTTTAATGAATTTCTTTCTTAACACAATATCAAAAGGACAATAAAATGATATTGCATTGAAAATATTATCAATGCATTAGCTTTATATAATTTTTTTTTTTTTTTTACTTTTGAAAAAAAAAAATTTAATTGAAATAAAAGAAAAAATACAATTTTATACTTTAATTAACAAATATTTTATTTAGATGTCCTTATATAAACTAGTCACATTTGATGTGTGAAATTGAAGAACGATAGATGTTTTACAACAATTCTATAAATTACCTAAAAATACTCCTTTTTTATGTTAAATATGAAATCCACATACTTTAAATTTTAACTCGGAGAAAGTCGTATTTAATTGAAGATACAATTTTTTAGTTATATTCTGTGAAAATGCTCTTATTTGTTGCAGTCTTTCACATTTTTTTTCTCTTAAGTTAGCTTTTTTATGTTAGTTATCCTTGTTATATGAATGCCATTTATTAAATTGTGTTAAGACTATTATATTCTGGTAGTTCTGATTAAAAAATTTTATGTATTCAATACTTATGTTTTTAAAAATAATTGTTTTTTATTTTTAAATTTATGTAATTATTTGAATATTTTTTTCCTAAATTACATGATTTGGAAAAAAATAACTTTTTCTTTTGGCCTATAATGAGCATTTTTAATTGTTAATCTTCTGTTCATTGCAAAAGTTTTTTCCGTCGTAAATGACCACACTGATTGTTGCAGGTAAAAAAAGGATTTCATTGTTTTTAAGGAGGTTTTATGATTTGTTCTGCAAGAAAAATTAGAATGTATGAAGTTTCAGTATTAAACTAAAAACAGTTTGTTATAATATTGCATAAATATGTGATACAATATTAAAAACTTTTTTAAAAGTTTAAATCAAAAAATAATATTAAATGTAACACATAAACAACAATTAAAAAAAAAATTATAAGAAACACATCAGTATTAACCAATTTTGAATTTTTAAAATATATCTATGTATCTAATATATATGATGCTAAACATGTATCTCTCATAATGTCTTTATATAAAATGTACTGCATAACACTGAGTCATACAGAGAATGAGATAGAGAAACACATGAAATGATTGACTCACTTTGGCAAAAAGTCGAATTGTTTCAAGCAGTTATATCTGTTAGATATTATGACTAAAGCAGAGCAAAAATTAATATCATTAATTTTGATTTTATCCTCGGATAATTTTTTAATATACATTTTTCCTCTTTATCCTACTTATTATTATTTTTTTTTTTCCTCTTTATCCTTATAATGTTTTAAAATCACACACATATGTGTGTGTATGTGCACATTTGTATGTATAAAATATATTCATGATTCAAGCCTGCAAGACTCAAATTTCAAAAATCAAGTGCTTCAATTGTTTAGTATGTATATATTTTTAAATATTTGATTTTTTTTTTTTTTTTTTTTTTTTTTTTTTTAATTTAAAAAATTTAAGGAGTGAAATTTTGGTTTGTTACTGTATTCTTAAAAGAATTGCACCTTGTTTAAACATCAATCTTATTGTCTTTAATGTTACTTTTATGTCTTTATTAATTTGTTGAAGTATTGTCATTTTAATGAGTTAATTTTTTAATTTTGATAAATAAAATATGAGATTAATTAAACTGCTTGACTATATTTTAAAGTAAAAATAAAGATTTTAAATTAAAATGTCTTGCATCAATGCAATAAACACATAAAAAAATAAATTATAGCATTATATTTTGTAATTTAACAACATGTGATGAATGGTTTGTTTAAGTGGGGCATTAAATTTAGTTAACACTGTATTAAATTGTTGTCTTAACATTTAAAATGTGAACTTGAATCGATTGTTATATGTGATAGTTGTATCAAAACTTTTACAGTTTTATCTCAGCAATAAATAAGGGGCCTATATTGTTATTATTGAAAGTTAATCTCATTAACTTGTTTTGGCTCATTAATTTTGAGAATTGACATTAAATATGTAAATATATCTGACTAAAGTTGTATTTTTTCTTTCTTTTAAATATTATGATGAAAAACAAGGAGATCTTTAATTTTATTATGCTTCTTTCCTTGATTTCGTAAAATTTTGTATGTATTTATGATTAAACACCTCTTAAAATAAAAGGCAAAATACCATTAATTTTCTCTTTTCAATTTTTTTTACTTTATTACCTTAGAAAATTTATTTATTTATTTGTATACTGTGATAAGTAAATTATTCCATGTGTGAAATATGTATCAGTTTAAGCAATTTTTCAGATATATGCATGAATTTGTAAGAATCTATTTATCATGAATTATGTTTGTTATTAAAAATATACTCCAAATTTTGTCTTTGGTTTTTTAAATAATGCCATATGATAAAAGATTTTCCTTTCCAACTTTTGATTTAGTTATATTCTCTCTTTGCATGTTATTTACACTTTTGGTGTCTGTTATTGTTTTGCTAAGTTATGGACTGGTTGCATTGAGTGTGACTGATATTGTATGCATTCAGGTTTAAAAATCAGCGAAAATACTCAAAGCATCATTGCAACAAATGTAACATGTTTGAAAATAAAAATTTATTTATGATGTATGTATTTTATTTTATTGAAAAATTGAGATTTTTTTTTTTTTGTATCAGTAAATAAAAAATTTAATCTATTCAGAATTTTAAAATGTAAATCTTCATTAAGTTATATATAAATATTCTTTTCTTCTTAGTAGAAAAATATACATACTCTTAACTAAGCCTTGTTTAGAAAACATTAATGGATAATGCCATAATGGACATAAAGGCATAAAAAACATTTGAAACTACTAAATTAATTTTTTTTTTTTTTTTTTAAGAAAAATTGCCACATTAAAACAACCTAAAGAATTAAATAATATAAAATTGGTGCCAGTGATTATAAAAAAAAAGTTATCTTGCTGATAAATTCACACTGCAAGGGGAAGAAGAAAATGTCTTGATTTATTTGTTTAGGTATAATATAAATAGTTAATGGATTTAGAATATTTTGAAGTGATTTGTAATATAAGAATAATAGGCCTTAAAAATTTCACAGTGAATGTGTTTCTAAGTTAAATTAAGTGTATTTTGCGTTAATTTTAAATTGAGAATTATAGTTTTGTTCATGTTAAGAAAAGGTTTAAAAATTGTGTTTTTATTTAGTTCTGGAAACAGTTTTAAGTTTCTATTATAAAATTCCAGTAAAAATGGAATTTATTTATAAACAATTAATACATTTACTTGTTACATATTTTGTGCCAAGACATTCAATATACTTGAACTCAAGACAAATTAAAAGCTGCAGTCACAATCGATAGGAGGGAAAAAAGCACATATTTTCTGTGTGATTGTCTGGATTGATGTTAAAATTCGATGTTTAATCCTCATAAATGGCAGAATAAGCAACTTTTCCATTTTTTTTTTTTTTTTTTTAATTTATACTAATCAATATAAATAAAAAGTAATTTTTTAATAAATTCTCGTGATTGTCTTTCTACTCTATAAGAAGTAAAATCAAATGTGTGTCTATTTCTAACAGTTAAAAGTTGGTTTTTCTTTCTTCATTGAATCCTCTTTATTTTCACTGATTTTATTTAATTTAACATTTCTTATACGAATAAATGCAATAAATTATAATAGATCTCTTTTATCTGTGAATATCAATGAACTTAACAGATTTTTTTCCTTCACGGTAAACAACATTAGTATAATGCATTTTATTATTATTTAATTGTAAGAGGAACTTTTGTATAGATTTTAAAGTGTTATTTCCCGTTCTCTTCCCCCCCCTAAAACACTAAATTACCAGTTTGCCGATCCAAATTCACCCTTTTGAAAATCTTAGTCAACTTCTTGAAAATCAAATTTAACCCTCTCAAGGTTTTATTTATATGTTAGTACATATGTTGGATGTCATTAAAAACATATATGTCTAAATATGGATTTGGTATCAGTAGTAATTTACTGGTATGGATAAAGATGCATGATTATATATGTAACATCAGCTACAAATCATTTGTATATATGCGTATGATTGCTTATATGTTGATATTTGCGAAAGAGTATTTATGTATATATGCCAGTGTGTATGTATGAGCTTTTTTAGGCTTTGTTACACGAATGTAAATGTATATATGTGTGTGGGTGGGAAAAGTGTGCGTGTAGTTGCATTGATGTGGGCAATATTTTGTTCCTCGAGCCCAAAAAGTGCCAGTACGGATAAATGACGTTTTATTGTAACTGTCAGCTTGCATAAATTGTGAAGTATATAAAAGCAGTTCGCTTGGATCACTCAAGAGAGTTTGTGGATATAACTGCTCAAGTGATACGATGGGTACTTGAAAATGAATCGTTTTGTGAAATTTATAATTTGAATCAAATACCCGAGTTGAGTGATTTATTCGAAAATAAAAATATTGTATATTAAAAAAAAAATTATTTATGTTATTTTAAACAAGGATAGCCTGGATCCCTGGTAATTGACGTCATTTTATCTAACGTAGGAAATAGTTTTTCGATCAAAATTTATTTGAATTTGAAGTGATAAAACTTAAAAAGAAATATATTTCAATTCCCCAAGGTTTCAGACTAGAACTTAAAAGTAATCCTCATGGATCATGAATGCAGAAAATTCATAAGTAGAACAGTTGTTCCGTATCCTGAACAGTGCATCTGAAAAGGCAAACGCTCGCTCCTATGGCTTAAATAGAGGGCATATACGATTAATTATTAAGGTACAGAGATTAAGTTTCAATCTTTAACGGCAAACACAGAGGATGTGAAAAAAATGCACGCGAACGTGAGTAAATTCTCGTGTAAGACTGGCATGCCTGGTCTTTCTAAGATATAAAATGCAAACCTAAACAAGAAACTATTGGCATATTTTACAAGAAAATAGCCGAAAACGAATTCAAATTAAAGATTCTTATTTTACTATTCCTGAACGACTCGTACGTTTCAGCATTTTCGTCGAATGCCATGAGAATACGACAATTTAGTCTAGATTTTTACCGTTTTGAAGATGACAAATTTACAGAAAAAAAAAGGTTACCGTGAACATTTATTAAAAGAATAGAAGGTAAATCATCACATCACATGAGAAAACAGAGGATTAAGAGCAATAGACACGTGTTGGACCTAAAATTAGCATTGTATATATTAAGTGGCCGAGCTTCTCGTCTGGGACTATGCAGAAGATATAGACACACCGAAAATTGATGCTTCGGAAAGATTCGACAGATCAAAATAATCACAGAATGTAGAAGAAAGAAGCATTCTTGGCTGACACAAATATTGATTTCCAACAACTAAAGTTACAAATTTGGAAGAGTTTCATTCAGCTGCCACATCAAACTATTGTAAAAGAAGATATTTGTTTTACAATTTTGGAGAGAAGGTACTGTATCTTTACTAGTATGTGACAAAGGTGCACTTCGAAAGTTCTATGGGTTGCGAAATCGACTTTGTAGTTAAAGATGTTCAGGTAATATTCAAATAAACTTTTAAAGTCTTGTATACAGTCTTGCTAATCTTCCTTTTCAGCTGGTTATTCTCTACAAAATGATGATTCTTTCTGGATTAACTACCAACCAAAAATGAGAAGACACAACTTGGATTATTCAAAGATTCGGTTTATGAGGCAAAATTATGAATTCTGTCAGGAAGTTCAGAAAAAAGTTAGAACCATTAAATTCCATTCAGTTAGATTGGATTGAAAGAAAATTAAGCCTCAAGAATTGACATTATAAAGAAGCAGACAGCTCTTTAAATTTTGAAATCGCTAGTGTTGGAATCCATATATACTGACTATCCAGAACACAATTGGCTAATGTCTTCATATATGGATTATATTCTGACTCTCATATAATATCAGGTTCAGGAGTTTTTTCAGATTTTTTTCGTTCTATGCATCCGTTGGAAAACACAGAACTCGCTTTTGAGGGGAAGTTCCTGCCTTGCATACTCCATTGAAGCAACTGTTGTCCATAGACTATAAGTTTGAAAAGTCGTATTATTGTCCTACTCCCAGGCTGTAATTCAAGCAATTATCTCACGGAGGAGCACTTTTTCGAATGTAATACTTAAGTGCTGGGAACTCATCGGACTTCTAGAAGACATGAACAAAAGGGTAGTTCTTCAGTGGATACCTAGCCAATACCTGCAGTATCTAAGGTAACGAGCAAGCTGATTTTCTCGCTCGAAAGGGCACTAAATTGTTTCAGCCTATATTCTGTAAAACTATATATAAGAAACATTATGAAAAGGAAGACCTTTTCAGAACTACGGAGAGAGTAAAAGAGTAAGAATTGGAGTGAGACAGAGCTAGATACAATATCAAACAAACCTCTCCAAAATGCAGTAGCTCTTTTCAGACTTACAACAGGGCATGACTGTCTGGATGATCACTTATATCATATAAGTGTATATGACCATCCCAGCTGCCGTCTTTGAGGCTTGAAAGAGCCTATAAATAGAAAACACCTGCGATGTTGCAAGACACTCCATGGAATTGACTCCGAGATTGCAAGATATTGAAGTGCCAGAGAGCTCTTGGAGAGCTGACTTCGGACTTCTTCTATTGTATTTTGAAGTTGTTTGCTCTTTCTTTGTTGTATTTGTTTATATGTATGTACTCCCCTTCCATAGAAAAATATAAAAAAATGTTCTGTAAACAGTTATAATAATAATAAAAGATAAAAGTTAATGCTACATTATATAAAAGTGAAATTTTATTAATTGTTATAAATCTATTTTTAATTCATCATTTGACCATTTTGATTTTTTATTATTATTTTTAGAAAATAAATATCACGCCCTATTTTAACCCTTTATAGAAACAAAATGGCATCACCGCTTCAACAAAAAAATAAACAAATATCGATCATGGAATCCGATGTGATAGTTTCGTTTTAATTTTTCATATGTTTAATAATTGTTTGACTGCTATATTTATATTCACAAAGTTATGTTTTTAGATATTTATAGATTTATCTGTTGTTCATGCATGTATAAATTCTTCAAACTATAAAAACCTCTGAACACATCTGAAAAATTAAAATTTCTATGACAAACTATGTATTCATATTGAACATTTTCAAGGAATTTCAAAAGTTTTTTTTCAGTATTTTGTTTAAATTGCTCATTTTCATGGATTTCTTATCTATATAGATTCGTTTATAACACGCAGTTAGATGTTGCACTGTTACCATATTAAATATTCATGTTCACAAATAGTACATCCTAGTATCTTGTGTGTATTTTGTAAATATTGAAAAATAAACTGTCATTAACCATGGCCAGTGATATTAACAGTGATTCAAGTGGAAGTGATTCTGGATCAACTCCAGAGGAAGAAAGAATCAGAAGACTTTTCCAAACATGTGATGGAAATGGTGATGGATACATTGACAGGTACATATTAATTTTTATAATTTGATCTATGAAAAAAATTTGCTACTTCTTTTTTTATGTCTCTCTGTCTTTGAGTTATCATTGTTTATAATTTTATGTAATTCAGTAAGTCATTTTTTAATGTGCTGAGATATCAAATAAAATGACAGCAGTTTAAGTAACACTTAAAATTGTAACTAGCAGTGGTGATTATGTAGAAATTCTTTTTAGGATTTCTGCTTATGTGAAAACCTTGTTTTAATAATAAATATAAAGAAAACACAACATTAAAACTTCCTTTTAATTTAAATAAATTCAAGTGAAAATTATCATTATTTCATTAAAATTAGCTAACATTGCACTTTTAAATATAGCATTTATTTTGTTATATTTAAAAGTGCAGATAACATTTCAGAGAAAAAAGATTTTTGTACAATTAAATTTCTATGCAAATCCAAATGTGCCTTTTTTATTTATTACTTTTATGTGTAGTTTTAAATAACAAATAATTTATTTTTCTTATTTTGAGGTTATGAATTTTTAAATTGTTTCTTTATTTGAGTTATATTTTTCTCAATAGGGCATTAAAAATCATTTATTATTATATTGTAATAATATTTATTAAAATGATTTTTACATTTTCTTTTCAGTCAAGACCTCTTGGCTGTTTGCCGCCAGTTAAATCTGGAACATTGTGTGGAAGAAATTATGGAACAACTAGGAGCTGATGAAAATGGCCGTATATCTTACAGTGAATTTCTTCGCAGAAGAATGCAGCTCATCAATGAAATTAATGCTTTAACACTCCATGAACAAGTTAGAGAGCATGATTCCATGCAAAGTGTTACAAGAAGACATTCCATTACAATGCAACAAGCTTCTCCTGCACCAGAGAGTAGTAGTACCGGAAATTGGCCTACCAGTAGTGATAGCCAAGGTATAAAAATCAAATGAGTAAAATTTATTTTGTGTTTTTAATTTCTATTTTTTAATTTAAAATAATATATCCATAGTAGTCAGAATCATCAGAAATATATACCACTCAATTGTTTATTAAAGGTTGTACTCAACATTTTTATGTAATAATTGAAATATGTTCGAGATAATTTTTACATTCTAGTAGTTTTGAAGTATAGCAAACATGCACATAATTTGAATGATTAAAAGAAAAGTAGCAATAGGTTAACCTTTAAATTTTGGTCAACTCATAATACATAGTATTTGAGTTAGATATATTCACAAAATTTCTTTATATAGACATTTTTTTTTCTGCAATTAATAGTTTTCTAATAGAGATACTTATTAGTTACACTTATGTATACTAACATAAAATTAAATTAGAAAAGAGTTCTAAGCTCTTGTTATTTTAAGTCATTGGGTCCAACATGGATAAAAAAATATTCGAGAAATATTCAAATTAAAAAGTATCAAAGAGCCAGGTCTAATATTTGTGAAATGGATCATAATTATAAAAAAAATACTGGTGACACCTACCATTATCAAGAATTTGATGAATCTGATGATATTAAAATTAAATCATATTGTATTGGAGGAAAAGAATATGTTTAACATCTTATAATCTAAAAGTATTTCTTTCAGAGCTTCAATTTGATCTTATCATCAGCTTGATTCTATCATCAGAAATATATACCACTTTGGTATTTGGTCATTATACTCAGAAAGATTAAAAGTTGACATTTTTTTGTTGACAATTTTTTTTTTTTTTTTTTTTTTTTTTTGTGACAAAGATTATAGGTTGACATACTTTCAGTAGTAATTGGCATCGGCTTATTTGAATTAGCATCTCTTTTTGGAGTCTCTATTTGATCTCATAGGAACCTGAGTTTTGTATTTAATGCTTGGTTGCTTGCTTCATATTCTTGTCATCTTTTGTGTGTGTGTGTGTGTTTTGTGACTTTTTAACTGAGGTTAAAATGTTCTTGTTACTATTTATGCTATTTCTAACCTAATTGTATTGCTGAAATTGCTGCTGACAATTGTGTTAGTTTAGAAAAGTGAATCATTTCAAGGAAAATTTTGTAATTTAAAGAAATCCTTCAATTGAGTTTCCATATCTGGGAATTTATTTGGCTTTTTAATTACATTAGGTCTTATGTGCTTTTCTATATTTATGTTATATTTCTTGAATGTTTAGTTTGATCTTGAGAGTGTAATAGAGTATTTAGGTTAAAATTATTTAATATTAATGACTTCCACTCAGAAAAACTCTCATGATAAATTTTAAACTTCCTTTGCAATTACAACTTCAGTTGCAAAGCAGACAACTCCTCAAGTTTCTTGCAGGTTTAATAAATTCAGTGTGAGTATCATTAGTCCGAACAATTATCTAGCAACCTTGCAAGTGTTATTAAATCAACTACAGAAATATGCTGTTTAAAATAATCCTAATTGTGAACTTCTGCTTTGGGTCACACTTATCTTAATGAAGACATCCAAAATAGTTCCTGCTGTAAATTTCGATAAAATCTTCATAAAAGTGTGGTGGAGCATGATCTTGTTGAAGCATAAAAATTTGGAAGAATTAATTTAAGAGCAATGTTCTCCATCATTTTAAGCCAAATGTGTCCTAATCTTGTCAGTTCTGCTAACTGATTTCAATTTTGTGTATTCCTAATTCCACTTTGACTTTTAATATTTCTTTTTTAATGAATATAAGTTAGTGTCAGTATTAAAATTTTGGGAGTAGTAATTATTTCTTGAAATGAAGCTTGAGTTATTTAAAAATTGAAAGAATTAATTTGGTTTAATGATATTATGAAGTAAGATTTATAATATCACAATTAATAAATTATGAAAATAAAAAATCTGTTACTTGCATTTGAACTAATGGATCTTTTCATTTACAATTTTGAGTATTTAATTGAAATTTATGATTTTATAAAATTAACTGGGGTGTTCATTACATTTAGAAATTTGTAATTACTGGAAAGATCTATTTCCTCTTAATATAAGAAATAAAATATTTTATATACTGAAATACCAATTCTATTTTGTGAATCAAGGAAATTGTTTCGATTCATTGTTTTAGCTTATATAAAAAAGTTTAATATTTCAATTCAGAACTAGGATGTGTAAAAGCTGAGTACTTAAAAAGGTTTCATGTTCTGAAAAGTTATGTTGTTACTGATGTTAAAAGGTTTTTCTTTGATCAAAAGTATCATCATAAAAAGTATATTTAGATTTTGATGAAGAGTAAAACAAACCTATTCGAAAAGAGTTCTTTTTCTTTCAAATGGAGAAAATATTGTATGCAAAAATTTTATCCTTATTTAACTGTTTAACAAATTATTATTAAATATAGTTTTTGTATTATTAGTCATTAAAACTAGAGCCTTTATTGTTGTTGCAGTTGTATACATAATATTAAAATAATTTTGATTTGAAGTAAAACGAAATATAATTTTAATAATTATAAAACTATTTATTAACTAAAACTAAATAATTACTTACATATTTACAAGATTTTTATAACAATATTAGAATTCTCTTTAACTTTTATATGAATTAAAATTCATCAAGATAAATGTTGAATTCTATGAAAAATGTATTTATTATTTTTTTAAAAAAATTTTAGGTAGTCACGGTGCAAGTGGTAAACATGAAAGTTGGGAATTTGATTCTGGTGCTCGAGATCTCAGTCCAGAGCCCAACACCCTTTATAAATTGATAGAGGCTGCTGGAGGTACAATATCAGGATGTAGTAATGATTTGTTAGAATTGGCTAACAAGGTGAGTAATTTCTGAAAATCTTTACTTATTTTTTATATGTTTGGCATTTAAATTTGCTTGAAATAATTTATCTTGACGTGATTCTTGTCAAAATTCTTCCTATTACATTATTTTATTAGTTTATTTATCAATATGTAGAGATTTTATGTAAAACATTATTATATATCAATAACTTGATATACTAAAGGAACATAATGTAAGAAAGAGAAAAATTATTAAAAGCATAATTTTTAATAAAATTATATTTGTATTAAAAAATAAATAATATATATATAATCTATATATATCTTCTATATTATTAAGAATGTGTACAAAAAGTTAATCAATACATTTTCTGTTAATATTCTGCTGCTTTCTTTTTTTGCTATTGATTTTTAAATAAAATTCCACTTAGATAAATATCTTTTTTTTTTTTTCACTGATCAAGAAAAATATTATATTTCAGATCTTTTTATTATCCGAAATTGCTATCATATTTAATTAAATACTAAATGTAGAATTTTATTTTCTGTAATTTCTATATTTTTGTTTAATCTGTACATTGATAAATAAAAAAATGTTTCTTGAAATTAAGGAAGGTTACAAAATTTAAAACCATGTTTTTCTATTATTCAATTTAATTAATAAAAATGGGGTTTTTTTTGTCAAAATTTTTGCATATAAAAGTAACAAATTCAATGTGAATAAATGAAGTTTCAAAAAGAATTTTGAGTTACAGAAACTGTGTATTAACAGGAATATATTTATATATGTTTTTTCCCCTCTCATTTTTTTTTAGTGATTCAGCCATGAAATTAAAGAGATCTATGCTCAAACATTATTTTCCAGATGTTTAATTTTTTAGGTTCAAAATAGAAATTATATATATATATATATATATATATGATTCATTTAAATTTATATTTCCCTTTCTATAAGAAAAATATAAGCTTGAATTGCAGTTGAATGAACTTGCCAAACAGTGGTCTTTTCATTTTCAGTGCTAATTTGTCAATATCAGTCCAATATTGATGTATATGCTTGCCACTAGCTGTCTAAATTTTCATCTGTATACATTATATGTAAAATTTCTTAAATTTTTTTAGAAAGAATCCGATATCATATTAAATGTATTAGATTCTGTATAAGAAAAAAAAAAACCAAGTTTTTATGTTATGTCCTCTGTATTACTATTCTATTAGAAATAATTTTTATTTTTTTACTTGTTAAAACTTAAATTATCTCTTTGAATAATTTTTAAAAATTTATTTTATTACTTTACTAATGTAAAAACACACACAACGCAACTTTAGAACAATATTTTTAAATATGTGTAGAATTTATTTGGGAATAAAAGTTTTTAGGTTTTGGATTTTAACGTATGTATGCTATAGAAACATGAATCATTTTTCCATTAATGAAAAAATGATTATTTTAATTTTTACATTTATACTTGTTAAATATTTATTAATAATTCATATTATTTTGCATTATGCAATATGTTACAGGCAACAAAAGTTGTTTTTTAAAAATGTATATCAACTATTTGAAGTAATCAGAAAGAAATTATTAAAAAGTAAATCTATTCATTTTAGATTTTCTATGCTTTCATAACAAAAATTAAATTCAATAATTTTGACTCAAATTTAAATATATTAAATTAAAGAGAAAAATTTTCATAAATTTATATTAAATTCCGTCTAGAGAAAAATTTGTTTTTGCCATTAAAATAATAAAGATTTTTTTAATTTCTGATTTTCTTTTAGAAGAAAAGTAAATTTTTGAGTATACTTTGAAATTCTTTATAGAAAATTTAATTTTACGCAAATTTAAAATTTTTTGGATACCATTTGTAAAAATTCTATATTTATGTTGAAAAAATTTTAGTAATTTTTTTATTAATTGAAAGTCAAATTATAATCAAGATTGATAAAAAAATTCAATATATTATTACTTATTAATAGAATAAATTGAGAAAACCTTTTAATTTCTGTTTCTATTTTATTTGATCAGCTAGTATAGTTTAGATAGCAATTATTCAACATTAATTAAACACATTTCTTAAAATAAATTATTTAATTTTTATAAATTTAGTTTGTTTATTAATTTTTTAGGCTTTTTTGATCACCTGTTCTACATTTAAAAAAAATTAATTATATACTATTTTGAAAAAAAAAATAAATAAATAAATAAATAAAAACAGGTTTTTTATAGGTTCATTACATTAAGTTAAAAATTATGTTTATTTTTACATCAAATTTTTCTATGAAAAAAGAACCTTTCAATTTCATATATTAAAAAGAGTAAACATTGAATTTGTAAGTAAACAAGTTAGACATGTTTTTCATCTGAAAATTGTAATTTAAGAACCTACAATCCTAGGATTTTTGTGCAACATGTTTTTCCCCTATATTTATCACAACTTATTAATAATAACTAATAATAATAATAATTATTATATTCAATGATTTTTTTTATCTTCAAGATTATCTAAATAGATATAAAAAATTTAAATCTTTTTTTTTCCCATTATTTCAGTAATTATATTTTTAATGTGTTTTTCTGTTTCAAAATCAAGAGAGAAGATAGAAAATCACTTGATTGTTAAAAATCCATACCATCATATAGCGCAATTATTCTTTATGACCAATGCACAGATTGATAGTCACTTACGACTGGATTTTAATTTGCTGTTGTCTCATCTCACATATCGTTTTTATTCTTTAAAAAGATATACCATAGATAATTAAAAGAGCTTTTAGATTTTGAAGTTTAAAACATGGAGTATCACACAGGCCTTTATTTAATAATAATAAAAAATACTGATATAAATATGTTTTTATTTGGTATTTTCTAATATATTGTGGACAACTTTTATTCATAACTTGCTTAAATGTATCAATAATTTTTTTTTTTTTATATATGAATTTCTTTACTTTTACACATGAATTATAATTTTATCAAGATGTCAGCCATTGGCTTTGATTGTTTAAAGAATTCATTTCATATTTTATGGAGTTGTTAAAAACATTCCATAAGATATAAATAAAATTTCCATAAAATTTCTTTCAAAGAAGTAGCTGTTATTTCTGGATAATGTAAAATATATATCCCCATATATTTGTAAATAGGTTTTTTTTCAGTCTTGAATATTAATAAATTGAAAAATAGATGCCATTTGACTAATAAATTTGTACTTGGTTACCAAGAAAATTGAATCAAATTCTAAAATTTTGAATAATTTAATATAATGAATATTGCATATTGAATTCCTTATTCATCTGCCATTAAATTACCTTTTGTCATTATATATTTGTGACATATATTTGCTTCCTTTTTATTAAAAACATTTGATTAATTATTGAAAAATATAAGATATGTTTCTTTTTATCTTTACTTATACCTGAAACTTCATTTCTTAAGTTTTGTTTTCCATTTACAAACATAGGTGAATAGCTTATACCATCTGATCTTTTAGTTTGATACATGTATATTGGCTTGTATATATTTACATGTATATTGGCTACATTGCAAAAATAAGTGACGCTGCCTTTGATAGCCTTATAATAATGAGTCTTTTTTTTTATGTAAATATTTATTGCAAATTGAAATGTGAGATTATAAACTCATCAAATATTTTTCAAAATCTCTCAATTTTATAAGTAAATGTAAATATTTTAACAAGTATGTATATTGTTTATATATAATTTGAATGAAGAGATGATAAAAGCATTTACATTTCTTTTACAAATTTTTCATTGTGGGGTTTTTATAAGTAAAGCTAATTTTTTTATTGTTGTACTGACAACCAAAATTTCAAAACTAATCATAAGTCGTTTCAGATAGAACCAGTTTGATAAATTTATGCAAGGCATTCAGCAATCATTCAATTTAATGTGATTTGTATTTCAGAATTATACATGTTCAGTAAGAAATTAAAAAGTTTTTTTTCTTTTTTTGTATCCCTTTAACTGCAATTTCTACCCTATAGATGAAATAACTTCCACTAAGCATCTAAATAAGAATTATCTTGTAAAATTTTTAGTAAGACTGTAGTTAAATATTTTAGAACTTATGTTAAGTAAATTGCAATTTTAATTAAATTTTTGGTTAATATAAATATTTAGTATTATAAAAAATAATACATATTATTAAAAATTTTATTTCTTAAACTAATTAAAATTCTTCAATTTGTAATGTAAAAATTAATAAACATAGCTTAAATTTTATTAAAATAAATTTAATTTCAAATTTTGTTTTGAAATGTTAATAAACAAAAGACATATTTAAATTTTATTTTTGTTCGTCAATCATGGCTGATAAAAAATTTTCAACTGTTTTAACATTTGAAATCTATCTTGTTACAAGTCGTCTGTTCCTGCTGCCATCTATTGAATAATAAAAGAGTTACTCCTAATATTGATTTAAAATGTAGCATCATTTAATTGAATTTGGATTAATTTTTACTAGATGTAATATCTTATTGAAAATAGAAAGGATTATTTACTTTTAAAAATTTCGAATTAGGCATAAAAAATACTTTTCAAGTTACTTATAATTCATTGTCGGAAGAAATTACTTACGATGAGTAGGTCCTTTCCAAATACCGATTTTAAAAGATCGTTATGCTACTATCCGTCGATAGCTCAGTTGGCAGAGCGGTGGACTGTAGAGGAATTATGTTGTAATCCATAGGTCGCTGGTTCGACTCCGGCTCGACGGATGTGGATTTTTTTGTTTAAAAAAAAAAAAAAACGTAATTTAATTGCTGAATTGGGATAAATCTTACTTAATGTACTTAGTACATTGCTTTGAAATTTTACTTGATTCTATTTTGCAAAAAGTATTAGTTTTCATATTAAAGAACAGCTAATTATGTATTCTTATACAAATAATTTTTTTTTTTTATACTTGTAAAAAAAAAAAAAAAAAAAACTAAACAAAATTTATTAGCATGATTTTTTAATTTTTGAAAATGTTATCAAATATTTTGTGTTAATTTATTTTGCACGTTTATTTACACGAATTAACAATTGAATATTTCTTTGATAGGCCGATATTTAAATATGATTTTAAAATTCGAGGAAATATTCTTATCTAGTGAAATATTTTGATCATTTAAATTGACCGTTTGTATGAAATCATTTAAAATAAGGCATTATTATGACTTACAATCACTTTGCTGTTAACTGATTTGTTATGAATGGTTCTAGTTAATTATTTATTTTTTTCTTTCCGCTCTACACATGACTTAATTAAATGTGTCGCACATTTTTTTCGTAAAATCAATAATAATTTTTATTTCCATTAAAATCGAAACAGTTTAGATTGAAATTAGGGAGGAAAGGCAATAAGGGGTCGGGAATATATAATTTCGAAAATAAGTCAATAAGGGGTTATACAAATTTCATAATTTTATTTTACTTTAAAAATCTTCAAATTATTATTATTACTTTTAACCATCTAATAGTTTTATGTTCTTTTCAACTTCCGCTAGTTTTTAAGTATTTTTAACGAACACATGCATACTACGCGTTGCAACTAATGATATATTTTATACAATTAAGCTAGACAAACAATACTTTTTTTTTTAATAAGCATCAACCGATCCGAAAATTTTTTAATCCCCCCCCTCCCCTTTCCTTAAGAAACCATAAATATTTTTTAAGTTAATTTGACAATTTAAATTATTTGCTTTTTTTTTATTTGAATTAATAATACTTTCTGATGGAATATTTTTTTTTTTTTTTTTTTTTTTATCATATGTGAATATGATATTGTCCTGGTTTAGAGGTCAGTGATGTCTCCAAAATAGTGAAGCTAGAAAATAAATAATAATATAAATTATTATTTAAAACAGATTAATCTTTTTCTTTCAAAAACTTTTATTTAAAATAGTCTGATTTTCAGGTGATTTTATTTATGTGTGTTTTAAAAAACTCGTATGAAATATGTGTTACTAAATCTGACGATTGATCCATATCAAGTCACGTGCTCTGTAGTTCATTTTAAAATATCTGACTTTCGAATTGTAAACAAATTATTGTTTCAATTTCCTCAAAATAATATCTAAGAATTGTGTTATGTGTATAAAAGTTAATTTAATCATCATTTAACAGACTTTTCTATCAGAATTTGTAGTTTTTAAACAATTGCTTCTTCTAGAATTTCTAGTTATCAAATTTTCGTATATTCCTGTGGCTGTTGAATTTGATAGTTCTTATAGCAACTTGACCATTTGCTTCATAAAATATCTTAGGATACTTAACAATGGTGAACTTTCATATGTATTTGTCCAGCAAAGTATGTTCACATATGATAAACTGAAATTCGTGAGTGGATTTCAGTTTTTTAATTTTAAAAATTAAATCAACATTATTATTTTTTATATTTTATTAATTTTGTATATTAGACCGTTAATCTCAAGATATTTTTTTGATAAGTAAAATCATATTTTACACATCTCATTTATTTTTTTTTAAATATGGATCCTTAAAATATGTTATATATTCTTTAGATTATTATAATAAAAAAATGTATAATGAGCTAGATTTTATATTCTAAAGTTATAGCTGATAAATTTATTCTGAACTACTTCAAAATTATTATCTTGTTATCAGCGTAGTCATTAGAAACAATTTCAATGTATTTATACATTTTACTATAAAAAAGAATACAAATTAAATAAATGTGAAAAATAAGCAACATTATAAGCTATAAAATATTATAATTATATTTAAATTGACTTAGTCATTCATCTAATTATTTTGAAAAGATGCATGTAGTTTTGAATAGAGCTAACTGTTGGAAAATCATATTTTCATCAAATTTATGATATTAATATATAAGAACACAAATACAATTTTGAGGAAAATACAAAAATATTTCGCGGACTAATTTTTTTAACCCTATTTTTAATCTTTTGATTTTTATTTAGAGAGGGGGGTGAGAAAAACAGCTTGATTTCATCTGTGTGGATTGGTCAGTTGGTTATCCGGTGCCATGTTCATCTTTTGGCTTTTTTTTTACATGCTGTGCATCACACCGAAATTTCCCGTGTGAATCCTGTTTCTACTTTTTCCTTTCTCCGCTGCTCACCCCATACCTAGGTTTATGTACCCTTCTACCAGTTAGAAAGGCAAGGGTGGAACATTGATTGATCCTCATGTGGACCTGCCCTTTATGTCCAAAAGATCTCAGTTTGTTTCAGGTGTGTAAGATGCGGATGGTGATGGTGATCACGAGTGAGTGTTACGTTCGTGGTTCGGATTCCACATTTGATTCTGTAATGCTTAGAGAAAATTGACCTACTTTTCAACTTATTCAACATCTCATTCAATGTTCCTCTGATATCAATTTTTATTTCAGTAATATATTATTTAATTTCCACTGTAGTTTTTATATATTTTTAAATACTCTTGAAATAACGTAACAAATACTGTAGATAAGTTCCTTCGGAGTTAGAAAGTTCAGTCAATAAAATAGTTTTATTGCGTGATTAGAAGCTTGATGGCCGAGTGACTAGCGTTCGATGCCACAGGTTTCGGATTCGAGTCCCGGTGGTGCCATGGATGTTTGTAGTGGTTTAGAATCCATTTAAACTTTAGATCCCTGTCTATGACTATTGACAACCCAACCCATAAAAAAAAAAAAAAAAAGATTTCAAAAATAAACATTTTCTGTCTCGAAATATGCCAGTAGACAGACGGCCTTGGTGCACCAAGGATCTGTTTGATTGTATGACTAATCACTTGAGTGTCTGCTTTCATGCAGTGAACTTGGTGCCTTATGCTCAATTAGCCATTGATTTGCGTATCTTTTTTCAATTCCTTCTATTAGCTCCCTCTCCCTATCCCTATATATATCTTGTTCAAATTTTCAATCATTAATAAAATACTTTTTATTCATCCACTCAAGTTCGAATACATTTTTTTTAACTTGTAGTAGATGACACTTGATGTTAATACAGTTTTTCAAATATTAATTAATTAATTAATTTTTTTTAGATTTAAGTTGCATATATCTATCAATAGATGGCGCCAGATAAACTTAAAAAATGGATGAAAATTATTTATAAAGGACTTTCTACAATACAGTAAAAAAAAAAAAAATAGGAATTGATTTTAAAAATGATTTTTTTATATTACTTGTTATTCCTCCACTCAAGTTCAAATACATTTTTTTTTGAACTTGTAGTGGATGACACTTGATGTTAATACAGTTTTTCAAATATTAATTCAGTAATTAAATTTAATTAATTAATTTTATTTTTTTTAGAATTAAGTTGCATTTATCTACCAATAGATGGCGCCAGATAAACTTTAAAAAATGAATGAAAATTATTTATAAAGGATTTTCTGCAGTATAGTAAAAAAAGTAGGAATTGACTTTAAATTTTTTTTTTTTTTATATTATTTGTTTCTGTTCACCTTGCTATCATTCATTTATATGAATTGTATATTCTTCCTTTTTTTTTTTTTCAAGTTATTTAAAGTAAATTATATTTCATTTTGCTGAAAAGGTCCGTAGACAAATAAATATAGGAGTCCCGAATTTGACAACATTATATTTCACAACGATTGAATACTCAGCCGGATGTCGTGTGACGAAATAAATAGGACCCTTTTTCCGACCTGGCGTTTAATCCTATGCTTCAGGGAAGTCTATCCTTCAATCGTCGAACCATTGGAGTTGAAAATGAAGAAAATTTCTCTCATTGATAGCAATTCCTTTTAGTGAATGGAAGTTGAATCGATATGATCATGTGTCAGAATCTATTTTGACTACGGATATTTTATTATAAGAATGAGATGCATGGCGAAATAATGTGAATTTTGATTGTAATACAATATATATATATATATATATATGATATTATATATATAATTCTTCTGTACGTGTGTTTGTCACTGAACTCCTCCCTAAACGGCTGGACCGATTTTGAAATTCTAGTGTGTGTTTCACAAAACATGAAGAATGTTTTTTATGCTTTATCCCCTTTGTTGTAAAGTCGCCACCTGATGGTGTTGCAGTATATCAACTTCTATATCGTTCAACCAATCGCCATAGAAAAATTGGTAATAATATGTATTCTGAGTATGGGAAATATGTTCGCTCTGTCCATTTTATTGTTACTTGTCACCCAGAGGGTGTGTAGCCTTTCATCTTATATGCCGTTTAAACGATATCAGGAAAATTATTATTATGCATATATTGGAACATGAATATAATCGCGATATATAATTTTCTACAATGCATTTTTTTTTTTTTTGGCAGGATATTGTATGCCGGGTTCTGCTAGTATATATATATATATATATATATATATATATAATTTGAAAAACATGTTTTGTAAAAAAACATTTTGGAAATTTTGTATTTCATTGGTAAATAAATTTAAATTTCACATTCTCTGAACGAAATCTGGAATCACTTAGAAAGACGCATAATTAATTTTTTTTACTAATTAAATATACTAACTTAAGCAAATAGATTAATTCTGTATTTATGATTGTTTTGTATTAAAATTATAATTAAAATATGTTAAACTTGTTTATATTCTAGTCAAAAAATTCAGCCTGGTGTTCCTCAGGTTCAATACTAAGTCCGTTTCTCTCAACCTTTAAATAAATAAAAAAAAAAAAAAAACATTCCTCAAATTTTATTATGCGAAAATCATGTCTTTTTGCTGATGATCCAGCACTCCCCTTACTCAAAATCGTAAATATTTTATCATTAATAAAAACCTTCAGAATTATATTAATCAACTTGAACAACGTCTTATTGGAAAAATTCAATAATTAAACGTTGAGAAAACTGAAGCAGCACTATTCATGCGTAAAGGGTTCTTACACTCCTTCTATCAAAATTTATAATAATCATATCAGTAAGACTGGGCAGGCTAAATATTTGGGTGTAATCTTAGTTCGTAAATTGAATTATGTTCTTTACATTAACTATCTTAATAGATGAATTCGCGTACTGTATCCACTTATTTGTAGGAATTCTACTGTGCCCTTGAAAATAATAAAACTCGTTATCTTGCTCATTTGCGTCCAATACTTGCATATGCCAGTCCTGTTTGGGGATCTACTGTTCTGTCGAATTTTGAGATCATACGAAGACTTGGAAAATAAAATTCTACGTATGAATACAAATTGCCCGGGTTTTCCGAAATGAAGATATTAGACATGCTCTTTCCCTCCCAAGTTTTAAGCAATTTATTTACAAAAATTGCACACAAATTTTATAACACCATTACAAACTGTTTTGAATGATCTAGAGCAGCTATGATTACGATATTTCCAATTCCAAAATCGTAAAAGACCTCACGCTGTTCGGAATATTATTCATTAACGTTTCGATATCCTCCTTTCGAATTGCCATGCTGTTTCTTCGCTGAGTCACAATTTCCCCTCTTAAATTGTTTTTGTTTCTGTTGTTTATTTTATTGCCTTTTTATTTTTTTCCTCTTTAAACCTGCATTCCTTACTTAAAAATTATAATAAATAAATATAAAAAATTATATATGTGCATAATTTTTTTTAATTACTTCCTTAAATGACCTTTCTATCTATCTAATCAATGGGTTTAAAGCAGTGGTGGTGGCCAACCAAAATGATCTTGCGGGCCACTTTTGGAAATGCATTATAACTCCGCGGGTCGCATATATAAAAATTATATATCCCCATATTAGATTTATAGACCCACTATAGGTATTTTTGGAGTGAAAATTTAAACAAAATGAGTTATTATTATTATGTTTACTATTATTTTTTACATGTAAACAGAGATAATATAATAATAATGATATAAACTCACATTGTAAAGACAAATGAAATGAAATATAAAAAATTATATTAATATAAATGAAATAAAAAAAAAAAATGAAAAAAATTAAAAATATTTATTTTAGTAGTGTGATATTTTTTTTTCTCCGCTCTTTCTTCACTTTAGCTTTTACAAATCGATTTCAATTTAGGTATTTGCAAAACAAAATTGATAGTTTTCAATTGGTTGATAATTGGTGTTGCAGGTTAGTGTCCATTATATCTGAGCGTGTTTTGTGTTTTGTCAATTTCATTTTCAAAAAAAAAAAAAAAAAAAAACTATTCTCAGATGTAAATTGAACCAAAAAGCTCAACAAATATTTTGTACCAGTTTTCTCAAATTGGATCATATGGATTCACAAATAATGTGTTTTTTTAATACATTGGTTTTCACTACTTTGGCCATTATAAAATAAATGTTAAAGTGTGATAAACCTAAAAGTGTGATAAATAAAAAGTGTGATAAATCTCTGAGGTAGGAAAATGTTCAAAGCCGGCCATGGATTAGCCACCCCCTGGTTTAAAACTTAAGAAGCTTCTCTCATTCACGAAGCAGGAGATAGTGGTTGCTATGCAACCCTAGACTCTCTCCGTCACTCTGCAGAAATAATCGACGTCTTTAAACTTGTTTAAATGACTAATGAGTTAGTTAAAATGTACCCGAAACTTAGTAAATAAGGCAACCGCGCATTTCCTGTGTTCGCCGTGAATTCTCCATCTCGAATGAATGAAGAATGACTTTCCGATTTGATGAAACATGCGGGAGGGTGCGAACTTCCAGTTACCATTTCTAAGGAAGTTATAAATTGCGACGATACCGACGTTTAACCAAGGGATCAACGAAGATCTTTTTATATACCATTTTATTTCTGTGTATAAGGGGAGACTAAAGCTAAAAGTACGGGGTCGGCTTATTTGAGTTCCCTAATCTCGCGAAAAACGTAGGGTTTTTTTTCGTTAGCCGAGCGCAATTATCTGCTAATAATAAAAATAAATAATTAATAAAATAATACAACTATTCGTGTGAAAATTTGATAATTGAATCTTATTATTTCTAAGGTTCATACAGATTTAAATTGATAACTGAATTAAAACTGGATCAGTAATTTCTTTATATTTAATATCAAATTAAAAATTTGTATTAAAAAATAATATAAAAATTAGAATTGGATTTAATCTCAAATATTTGTTGTTGTTGTTTCTTATCCCACTTGTCGACAGTAAGACCAAGTCCATGAATAAAATACATTTTTTTTTTTCCCCTTGACATTGCGACCTGATGGTAATTGGCTAACGCTCGGTTTTTGGTACCACAGGCTTCAGGTTCGAATCCTGGTGGTGATATATTTGATAGTGATTCGGAATCCACGTTAAGCTGTAGGACCCAGTCTAATTAGCCTAAAGTGTGCAAAAAAATTGACCGTACAGTGACAAATTAAACCAAACCTTGACATTGCGGCACAAACATATAGAACACCCAAAGGAGAAGTCTAACTTTACCCCATGGGTACCCATTTTATTCGCCTTTTACGACATGCATTGGCTATAGTGGGGCTATTATAACCCGAACACACACTGGGAATAATTTATAAATATTTAGATATTTTTAAGAAAATAACGATGGATAAATAAATGCCGAAAAATTGGCATTTTCTTTTAATATGTTTGGTGTATTTTTAGCCAAAGTGATGCAATATTTACGATCTAACATATAGTTTTTTTTTGCTTAGCTGTGTTTTTAAAAATCCGTATAAACTTATTTTATTTGCAATTAATATTCTTTATAACTTAAAAACTATAATACTGAGATATTCAATTCTTTTTCTCTTTGACTCCATTGTATATATATCAATTTCATAGTCAAAACAGCGAAAAAAATCTAGTTAACCAATTTAAATCTCATTTTAAAATTAAAATCGATAAACAAATGTTTTCAATTGTTTAGAGACTGCAAAACAGGTTAAACACTTTTTTTCTTGGAGTGGTTCTGACTTTCGATTTTTAATCTTTATTTATTTATTTATTTTTGAAGGATGCATAAATGAATAAATATTATTATTATTTTTTATATATATTATGGTGTTTGCTGGAAGCGTGGCGGTTATGCTTTGTTAACTGGAAATAAAATCATTAATTTTACTATTTTCTGAAATTTTTATTGGTTTTCAAATTTATCTGTGGTAAAATCAAAATATAAGATAAATACTATTATACAAAAAACAAAGCAATAAAAACAAAAAAGAATAAATTTAATATTTTATGTCTTTATTGAATTTTTTTTTTTTTTTCATGTAGATACAGTTGCTTTAAAAATAATTTAAATGCAAAACGAAATATACATACAAAATAAACATTAATTGGTGTTTATTTTTGAATTTTTATACAATAAATTTGTAATTGTAAACTTTTTCGAAAATTTAAATAATTTTTGCGAAAAAAGTTGTCGTTATTATGATAGAAAAAGACTTATCTAATTTTTTTCTATTTGTATAATATAAATCTTTCATATACAAATAATTTTTCATTTTGGAATGATTATAGAGTAAATGAAATATTCGTAAATAAATAATTGTAAAATAAAAATTTTGTTTTACAATTTAATATTTTTGAATGGCATATACCGTTTTCAGATATCTGGCACATTGACTTGAAGTCGTTCATTATATTCAGATTTACCCAAAATTTATAATAAGAGGCGTGTTACACTGCATCCACTGTTTGGAATGAACATCCCCGAGGAGGCATTCATTGGGAGTATCATCATCCTGGCCTCCACCCCGAGACTAGCGACTTTATTTTACGGCCGACATTATAAAGGGTCAATTTTTGGCAAAACAGCTTTCGATTTTCGCATTTTGTGTTACAAACTGAGTATTTCGATTCGAAACCTAACTTGTTATATACCAGGCTTTTCCAACTTTGAATTGGGTGGTAGCCAATTGGCTAGCGCTCTGGCCTTTGGTACCATAGGCTTCATGATTCAAATCCTGGCGGTGGCATGGATGTTTGTTTGTGATTTGAATCCACGTTAAACTGTAGATCTAAACAGTCTAATTAGTTTAGAGTGCGCAAAAAATGAGGAGCAGAGCGACAAACCAAACCTTGAAATGAGATTTAAAACTATTTTAACCTTTGATGAAGAATTCTTCCTTATTCTTTCGTTGCAATAGCTGTCGATCTCTGAGTTTTATGTGTCGAAAATTTCAGAATTTGAAAATATTAAATATTGCAATACATTCTGTGTCAAGTATAAATAAAGGTCTAAAGCATCTAAAACATTTCGTGTCATTTTAGGGGGAGGGGGTGTGACAGAATACGAAAAATCAAAATTCATTTTTTCCCCCTATGTTCTGCCGAAGCTTGAGCGTTTATTAAATTTTTATTAAGTATTATTTAATATTGGAAAGGGAATTAAATAAAGAATTTACGCAACAATTGCACTTTTTTATGCTTTATCTTTATTCGGTAAAATGTTATTAACAGGCAAAATAATATATACATTTATAATTTCAAAACGTGTTGTCTTTAAATCTGAAAATAGGATGAATCCTTTACAAGTGTAGATGGTTGTGACTGACTATCAGCGCATACAGTCTTTTTGAATTTTGTAAATCTTCATAGCTTTTTTAGATCATACTCCTATTTCAATCATAGCTTACTTAAATTGAGTATTACAACTAAAAGGGCCACATAACTCTCCTACTTCCAAATGCGGCCACTGCATTGGCAGAGCGAGTATGCCCAACATTACACCATGCTATGTTCCCACTCTTTTCATCAAAGCATCATTTCCTAGCAACCCTATTCCCAAACTTCCGGTAGAGTCGGCGGCTGAAGTAAAAGAGACCGGACCGCTTTCTGGCGAACTTCCGATTCCGAAGGAATTATGTCTTTCTCTCCCTTCTCTAGAAATTTATGGCAGGCATAAATTGATATGCCGACGTCGGATTTTATTTTCCTTCTTGATCTTTTAGTATTTGGTTATGTTCTGTCTCCTAAGTCGCTGGAGATCCGATCATGTATTTCGGTATGTATCCCGACTATAAATTTGGTGGCTCTTTGCGTTTATTGTTTGGGGGACCTATATTTATGATCTCTTCTTCCCCTTTGTAGTTGCTTTCGTTGGGCCACATGCAAATGATGGGTAGTATCTATCCTGCAGAATGTTTTAAGGAACTTTAAGGTGTTTTCGTCTCGTATATATGTATATACATTTCTGGTATATTATTCCTATGCAAGTAGTAGAAATTTCGAATACTTGCCTGTAATTTTTACGAGGTTTCCGTAACTTTTACGAGAAAATTCTACTCTTCTATCATTTCGTGTAAAAACTGTTATATAACAAAAACTATCATTTTCCCCTTTATGTTATGAGATAGAAATAATGTATGTAATATGTGAGAAAAACAGTGTATATAAAAGTTATATATAATATAAGAATAAAAAAGAATTTTTGTTTAATAATTTGTTGAAACATGTCCATTCTTCTTCTTCTTCTTTACTATCATTACAGCCTTGTACAGGTTTGAGCCTCCAACACAACAGCTCTCCATCTGTCTCGCTCCAATGCTAATCTCTTCCAGTTAATAATTTTCAGTTGTCCAAGATCATCTTTGCTATCAAACCACCTTCGTTTAACTCTCTTCCTATTGTTAAACAATTTGCATAATATAATCCTTTTAATGATGTTTCCCTCATTTCTGCGATGAACGTTTCCTAGCTGGCGGATTCTTTGTGATTTGATGTATCCCACAATGTCTCTATTTTTAATTAGGTGTACAATTTATTTGTTTGATCTTCTAATCCATATATTGTCAACTCTTTGCACAAATTTTCCTCCTGAAGTTCTTGGCTTTAATGTCCACGTTTCTCCAACATACGTGACAATCGGCCCTATTAGAGCCTGATAATCAAAAGTTTTGTTTTTCGTGAAATAAATCTGTTGTTGTACAATTTTTTATTTGCGTAAAATGCTCGATTACCAGCTTGTACTCTTTCACATACTTCTCTATGGATTCTATTGTCGATACATAAGATAGTTTCCAGATATTTGAAATGTGATACTCCTTCAAAATCTTCCCTCCGATGTCAATATTTCTTGGTCTTCTTTTGGATTCATTGGGTGATATTATCGTATATTTTATCTCACTTTCATTGATCTCTAATCCAATTTTACTTGCATTGTTTTTCAATTTTTAAAGCTTTCCTTCAAAATTGGTTCGTTTCTTGAAATGATCACAAGATCGTTAGCATATGCGCAGATTTGGCTGGTAAAATCGGTTTTATTGATATATGTGAATTCTATTTTTATACGCAGTCAAAAGTAGTGTTAACTAGCACACCATATTCAATGAGTCCAAAAAAAGTTAATTGCACTTTAGTGTGATGTGGAGCAATTTAAAGATATTGATGACTTGCTTGATTTTATAAGGAAAATGTGTACTGGGTGCTCATTTCAACACTTTGATACTATCTTTTTAAAGTTCTATAGAATATTCTCAACAACAATATTAAATACTAAGTGCGTATTTTAATTGTTGGTAAAATATTCTGCTCATGTATGACAAAAAAGAAATCTTAAAGAATGGTCTGATTATAAAATCTCATCAAGACAATTCGGAGTAGAATTTTCTAAACTTTTGAACAAATTGAGCAGGAAAAAGCTCTTTTTTTGAGCAAGAAAATTAAATCATTTTTTTTTTTTTTCTTTTCCTTCTCAAGTATGATGTTAAATTTTGATAAAATAAAAATTCGTCCCAAAAATCTGCTATGCTTTTGAAAAATGTATAAAAATTTAGTGTACATTTTTTTTTTTTTTTAGTTTTTTTATAGATTTTCATACTTTTAACGAGAATAGAAGAGAACAATACTAATAAGCAAACAAACGTTATCTTTAAATATGTATAAGCTTGTTTTACGAATGCATAATGATTGGAAAAATGAAAATAATGTAGGAAAAAAAATGTTTTCGGAGTTACAGAATAACTGAGTTAAGAAAATAAACTCAGTTTTAAACATTTGGGATACCGATAAAAAGGACGCCAACAATTTTGTCGTTTACATTTAATTATCTGACAGGTAAGATCGTTATATGACGATGGATTCTGGGTTATTGTAACATCTACATTAACGACAAAATTGCTGCCACGTTGGTGATGAAGAATACTAAATAAAATAACCTACAATTCATCAACATAACTAAACGTTCTCAAACTGAGAAAAGAAGAGTTGTCATTGCCTAAACAGAGATTGGTCTTCTTTTGGTGCCACCGCAATTCGGAATGAACAACTCCGTCTAGGAAGAAGGATTCGCAACCTCTTTTCTACTTTAATGAGCCCAGTAAACAAACTTCTGCAGTACTGTTTCACAGTGCCTTAACCCCCTCCAAAAGACTTTCGATTGGGTTTGACTTGCATAAAGCCGAGTTTTCTCTATTTAGAAAATCCAGTCGGTTGAATCTCAACTCTTATATTTTTAATAAAATATTTTTTTTTTTTTAATTCTTGTGTATTGTTAAACTATTTTGAAAGTGATGTGCAATGGACCTCTTAATTGTATCTTGTTTTTAAATTTTTCTTTTCCTGATGTGTATCTCATTTTCATAGAAATAGATTCAGTATATTTTAAGATTGATTAGATAAATTGATAGGGATAATAGTGCATTATCTTTATAATTTTTGGTCTTAATAATATATAATAATGGAAACGCAATGTAGACTTCAAAAAAAAAAAAAAAAAAACCTACTATATGGAAATATGTATATTTATTTCGAAAAAGAAAATAACTGAATTATTTTCATTTGTTAGTTATTTCTGTATGGGATAAAAACAAATTTTACAAAAGAAAAAAATTTCCTCAAAGCTCGTATCTAACATAAAGCAGGTCTTTATGCTAGATAGAAGTTAGATCTTTATCAAAAATGTCTTTTCTTTATGAAAAATATATAATTTTGTACATCTATTAGAGTTATTGTAATGTAGTTAATAAATTCGCCTCTTATTTACAAAAAAAAAATAGTTCTTTTAATTATAATTAGTAATTAGTAATTATGGTTAAAACTTGATATGAAATTAGTTCCACAAAAGAAGCGATATCGTTGTTTATGTTTTTGATACAACAGGTAGAAAAAATTCGTTAATGCAAATTTAAGTTGAATTGCCAAATAAAATAATTTAACTGCAAAGAGAACAAAGATAGATAAAATAGCCGAATTATAAGAAATATATTTATATTGAAAATTTCTTATTTTTTAAATTATAATATTACAAAAACGAGAAAATGATTATGTATAATTGAGGTTAAATAAGTTTCCTTGGTTTGAGAAGTTGTTTTGGCATCTTGGTAAATTATTTTATTGCCATTCATATGAGTAGGAATAGTTAAAAATTTTATTTATAAATAAGAATATTTAGAAGTCTATACAGTCTTAAATATTATTATTTATAAATAAAAGATTTATATATAATTTATAAATAAGTCATAATGATAAGTTCATTCATAACTTTGAATGATTGGGTATTTTTCATTTTCATTAAATAGAAAATTCTAACCAGTTTCGTGAATGAGCTATCTACTTAATAGAGAATTTATTTTCAATGCAAAATATAGCAGAAATATTTTAAAAACTCTTGTGCATTGATAATTTAATTATAAATTGATTAAAATAACTAGATGCTTTTGATTAAATGTATACAATGGGAGTAAATCTTTAGGGCAACTGCTTCCAGAAGATAATTTAAAATTGAATTACATTTGCGAATTTCAATATATGTTGTTCATACAACGTAAATCGAAATTCGTAAACGTAATTCAAATGGACATTATGATTTAGGTCCGGTCGAATTTGACCGTAGAGCTTTGGGCTGACAACCATACTCCTTAAAATGAAAAAGCGGCCTGGTGGCCAAGTGGCTAGCGCTCTGGCATTTGGTATCCTAGGCTTCAGGTTGGAATCCTGGCGGTGGGCATGGATGTTTGTTAGTGGTTCGAATCCACCTTAAATTGTAGACCCCCTGTCTGTTTAGCCCAAAGTGTGCACAAGATGACCGTAGAGCGACAAACCAAACCAAACCTTAAAATGAAAACATCTACTGTCTTGAAATCTGCCAACTGGCAGATGGTCTTTGCCCACCATGGGACTGTTGCGGCAATGATTTTGAAAATTGTCTTCAAAAACAGTATTTATTTGTCACGTGAATTTATGCGAAGCTTATATTGCTAATACTTGACGATATGACAAGTTAGTATACTGTTCCATTTTATATGGTCCTCTTGTGGAGAGAACTTTTTTAGTTTATAATAATTTACGCGTGAGAAATATCTATGAAATTATTTCTAAAATTTAATAATTTAACTTTATTTCTTGATATGTTGTGAAATATTTAGAAGAAATCATCCCAAATGAATAGAAAATTTCATGAAATGAAAAAAATTGAATAGTTTATGATTTTACACACGTTTATAGTAATTAAATAATGATAACATCAAAATTGGAATATCACAAAAAAAAAAAAAAGTATGTATTATAGATCTAAGATGGTAACTGAAAATTGCTTGGATTCTATTGAATGTTTAGGCAATAGAGTGTATACTTTTGTCGATGATATTTTTAATATTCACGTGTTTACTAAATTATTATTTTATTTACGAAACCACTAAAGCGCACACTGTTGCTTTAGTTGTGTGGATATATGTCAGTTGCGTAGATATTATGCAATTTATTAAATATTTTATTTTTAATGTTCTTTGCCATTATTATTATTATTTTTCTCTTTCTATCTTTGTCAAATTTGATTACTTCCAAAACAGGCGATGCACTTATTAAATGATGGCTGTGTTTCATAGCGTTAAAATATTTTATGATTAATATTTAAATGCTCATGCTTATATTCCTGCTATTCCTAATACAATCAAAAGGCCCAAGCACTGGCATATCCTACTTATCTCTACTCCAAAACTTTCACGCTTCCTTCTTTGAAAATTCCCTTCTTGTCTTCACTTACTTCCCTGTGTGCCTCTTTTCCACTGCTAGTTTATGCTCGGTTCTTTAATAGACGTTCTATCTCAGCTCCGCGTTTGGCGCCACATTGCCAAGTTATCTCCAAAACGAACCATTTGAATAAATTCTTTGTTTCGTTAGATGAGGAACCGATTCGTTTAATTAAGCTTGTAATGACAGTAATGCGATTCAGATATTTTTTTTTTAATTCGTTCTCATTCATGGTATTTTTTTTTTTTTTTTCTTTTCGTTGGAGTCAAACATATTGGATTCCAGAACGTTAAGAAGCAAATTGGGAGTCATGACCCTGTAAGTGGATTTCAGACTTTTTTTAAATAGTCTGAAACCCATTTTCCTTTTAAAAGGGACTGTGTTACGTAATAGTTTCTTAGAATCGGATTTTTTTATAATTTTATTCGTTTGTACGATTTGTTTTTATTTTGGATGGTAGTAAGAGATTTAATTTAAGTTAATAAGTAGTACTACTGAAATGCAATCATGAATGAAAATTTCTAGATTGGTATTCTATATCCGATAAAAATTATTGATTTATTAAGGATTCTTCATTTTAAAAATTATTATATAGGTTATCATAAGGTGATTTTATTTCATTTTCAATTTAATTAAAATATATATTTATATATGGGGCCTGATGGCCGAGTGACTAGCGTTTTTGGCGCTCGATGCCACACGTTCGAGTGAAGCGGTGCCATGGATGTTTGTAGAGTTCGGAATCCACTTTAAAATGTAGGTCTCTGTTAAATATGGCTATTGAGCGTTGGGTGTAGGGTTGACAACTCTACTCTGTAAAAAGAAAAAACATCTCTCGTCTGGTAATCTGTCAGTAGGCAGACTGCCTTAGCCCACTATGGGACTATTGCGCCAGTGATGATGTCGATATATATTTATATACTGTGGGTTATTATTAAAATAAAATTATTTATTTAAAAGGGCATCATTGGTCACTAATACTATATATTCAATAAATGTACAATAGGACTGATGGCCGAGCGAGTAGCACTCGGTGCGACATGTTTCGGGTTCGAGTCGTGGCGATGCCATGGATGTTTTGTAGTGGTCCGTAATCCATTTTAAGTCGTATGTCGCGGTCTATATGACTGTAGAATATTGGGCGTAGGGCTGGCAACCCTACCCTGTAAAAAAGCCAACATTACGAAGCCAAGTCAGACCTACCTGTGTTGTACTCTTTCACAACAGAAGCTGCCCCCTTTCCCTCCTTCCATGAGACTACATGGGTTCGTGGGATTGGTCTAGATGTTGCAGTCTACCAAGTGGGAATAAGAAACAACAACAACAAATATACAACATTTTTGAAAATTAAATTACAATTAAAAGATTTATACTTGTTTTCTATTTCATTGTCTGATTGACTTATGAGAGTATGGAATATAACGATAAATATTTTTTTCAAGTTGTTACTAATTATTATTGATAAAACTTTTTTTTTTTTTTCCATAATAGATTATCGAGATATTTATTATTTATATTAATAAAAAAAACTTTTTTAAATCTTATTCACTGTCTTAATTTTTAATCGCAAATTAAAATGATTTATTCAATGATATTATTTATAAGAAAAATATCAAGTAATAAATCCAGAAATTAAAATTGAAAAATAAATAACAATACAGTGTTATGGAGCTAGAGGGAGATTTTTGATTAAATCATGTACAGGTAGTGGATATTGCCTTATCTCACTATTACATAACAATGATAAAATGATCCTTTAAAGCGACTTCTTTTCAAACTGAGATAATGCGACATTTAATCAGGACTTTATTTACTTACCGGCTTTGGCTTTATTTACTTTTATTTTTCAAATAGTTTGTGCTTTCGATCTTTCTACCTGGCAAGCAAGCATACTTACTAGACAAATATTTCAAATTTTGCAAATAAAAAAGTTTCGTTTGTTTCTGGGGATTGTTTTTAACAATTGCTTAACAATTAGGCCAATATTTCATTAGGTTTCGAAGTGATTGGAGTTGATATCTTTGCAATTTATGTAGGCATGGAAGCACAACTCGTGGCCAAATATGCTATTTTTGTGGTCTCTCATACGTTTTGCTTAAAAAATATGTGTAATGATTTTTTGGTAGATTTTGAGTATATTAGAGGATTAAATCGAACATGATTTAGCTTCAAGTTTTTTTTTTAAAGAATAAATGTGTAAGTAGTAAAGAAATAATTAAATTCAATGTATTCGATCTAGGGCCTTTGTCAATTTCGGTCTAGCCTGGATGCAGGATTCTTAATATCTTTTTTTTTTTTTTTTAATTCTAAAATGCTTATTGCGTAAAAACATGTTTTCTTTAAAATTGTGCTAAATAAAGTAGTTATGCTTTTTAACTAGTGTATTAAAATATGCCAGCTTGTTTGGATCAACATGTATCTGTGAAAATATTTTTAGATACTAATATATATATTTAAAAAAATCATTCAATAAAAAAAGCATTCGACTAATACATTTTGTACTTGAATATTACAAAAATTTAACTTATTACTGAAATATCACTGTTATAATTCCTTATTTGCTCTTCAATTGTATAATATTTAATTTTGTTATGTATTAAAAAAATTAAAGTATGTATACATTAAGTGTGTTTCGTGATTTTTCTTCTCTTGTGTGGTCCGTGATCAAATTACAATGCGGTTTTCAAAAGTCTCTGTTTCCCTGTTTTAGATGGTTTATCCTTTCGGTTATATATTTTCTTAATTGAAGAATACTCTTCAACAGTAATTATATAATTTGTACCAGTGTGGTATTCTAGATTTTCATTGGCGCAACAGTCCCATGGTGTCAAGGCCTTCTGCCTACTGGTAGATTTCGAGACATGAGATGTTTTTCTTTTTACGAGTAGAATTGTCAGCCGAACGTCATATTAAACCGGGACTTACGGTTTAAAATGGATTTCCAATCACTACAAACATCCATGGGAACGCCGGGACTTGAACCCGAAACCTGGGACATCGAGCGGCATTCACTCGTTAATTGCCCCCCTACTACTATTATGATATTAATTACAAAATATTTATAACTTTCATATCATCTTTCCTATTTCAGGAATACGAGAAATAAATATTTAAATCTTAGTATTTTTAAATTTAGTAGTTTTACCACTTCTTGGTGTAAAGCGGCCAGATGGCCATTGGCTGGCTCTCTGGTCTTTGGTACCACAGGTTCGAATACTGATGGTGGCATGGATGTTTGTTAGTGATTCGGAATCCACGTTAAACTGTGGGATCCGGTCTAATTAGTCTAAAGTGTGCAGAAAATGATCGTAGTGTGACAAATCAAACTAAACCTTGATTAAAAAAATATTTTTGGGGTATGTAAATGATCGTCAGTATAGTTATGAATAATTGCACTAATACAACATTCTTTTAAGTGTCAAAACATGATTTTCGTAGAATTCAAATTGCAGCATTTCAATTGACAGTAATATAGACTCTATAATTTAAAATATGAAAAGTAATCGTTAGAAGAATGAATCATAATCTCCCATGATCATTAGCACCGAAATGAAGTTTATTTTGGGTTTTTTTATTATTTTTTTTTTAATTTTTTTAATTCTAAACGGATAGTATAGTTTAAAAGAAGTTCATTTCAGTTGAGTGACAAAATAAAATAGGAATTCCAATTACTACAAAACGGTTACGCTACATCTCGTGAACCACAATTCTTATTAGATTTACGTGCTATAGAGGAATTTCCGCTCTTTCAGAAAGTAATTAAAACACTTGTAGCGTAACATTCTAACCCAGGCCAGAGCTTTTAGATTAATCAACATTTTTAATTTCAAAGTATATGTCCAGTTAAAATCTACTTAGAGAGTTTTAGAATTTTAAATTCATTTTACTAGTGAAATTTTTAGAAACACTTAACGTTTTTTCAGTTTTTCTCTATATGCATATGTATTATTGCTAACTCCTTTTTTTATTTATTTTCACTTTATTATGAATTTTGATCTATTCATAAAAAAGATATTTGATATCGTTGGAACTTAAAATACCCAATTTAGGTCATTTTATAAGATTTAATAGTGATTAATAGAATTGGGTCAGATCTTGTGCCATTAAAAGTGTAAAACATGATCATTAATGCTTTTTCAATTCCTTCCATTAGCTCACACTCTCCCTATATAACAAGTGGGCTGAAAAGTTCATAGGCTGACACATAGATGGCTCTACTAGTATTAAATCCATATGATTTTTAGTTAACCCTAATCTTCAAAAGACACGTGTATAAATTTGACAGCTGTTGCCTATTAGTATGTGAGTTATATCATTTTAAGTGAAGCAACTTTTGTTAGTTTTAAAAAAATGGATAAAAAGGAATTTCGTGTTTTAATAAAGCATTGCTTTTTGGAAAAAAATACTATTGAAGCCAAGGCTTAGCTTTATAAACATTATTCGGACTTTGAACCAGGAAAATTAACCGTAGAGAAGTGGTTTGCTAAATTTAAACGAGGCGAAATGAGCACCGGGGATGATGCACGCAGTGGACGCCCCAAAAAGAGGCTGTTACCGACGAAAACATCAAAAAGTCCACAAAATAATTTCTGATAACCGTAAAGTGAAGTTGATTGAGATAGCTGAGACCTTAAAGATATCAAAGGAACGTGTTGGACATATGTTATCGTGAATGAATATTTGCATATGCGAAAGATCTGTTCAAAGTGGGTGCCGCGCGATCTCACAATCGACCAAAACCAACAACGAATTGATGATTCTAAGCAGTGTTTGGAGCTGTTCAATCGTAATAAACCCGAATTTTGCGTCGATATGTGACAATGGATGAAACATGGCTCCATCATTTCACACCGGAGTCCAATCGACAGTCAGCCGAGTGGATTGCACTTCTTGATGAACACTAAAAATGCTATAACTCACATACTAATAGTGCAACAGCTGTCAAATTTATACACGTGTCTTTTGAAGGTTAGGACTACCTAAAAATCATATTTATTTAATACTAGTAGCCATCTATGTGTCAGCCTACGAACATTTCAGCCCACATGTTATATCTTGTTCAAATTTTCAGTCGTTCATAAAATACTTTTATACGTCCACTCAAGTTCAAATACATTTTTTTTTTTTTTTTTGAACTTGTAGTGGGTGACACTTGATGTTAATACAGTTTTTCAAATATTAATTCAGTAATTAAATTTAATTCATTAATTTTAGTTTTTTTTTTAGATTTAATTTGCATATATCTACCAATAGATGGCGCCAATTTCGCTTTATATTTTTTAAATTAATTTATTTTAATAAACTAATTTTGTACAAAAAAAATATATGTATGCATACTTGTCTTTTTTCAAAATAGCGGAAATAAATTTTGCTGTGGCAATTATGAAACATTTTTATGTAGAGGGCTGCGTGGGCAACCACATTGTGTTTGGGTGCGGTTGGGCTGAGGTTGGAGAATTCATAGCTGTATTTACACACGTACATACACATACAATTAGAGACAAACAATATTTAACACATTTTAAGGCTTATAATATAAATTCGCGAAAGGATTCCATTTTTAAGCCGAAAACCTGATACTCAGCTACGCGTAGGATGCGCGAAATATACTTCCTCTCCGTCTGTGAAATGAAGTATATTTAACAGGTCAACAAATACGCAGGATTGCGTTAAATATATTTCCTATTGGGATGAGAGATTGTAAGCTAAACTTTTATCTACAGAAGCGCTTGATTGCGCTGTACTTCCTCTCGGATGAGAGTCTCGAGCCCGACTGACCATTTTTCGTGAACGCTAAAGGACGGGGGTTACCAGTGTGTAAGAGGCATCACAGCATTATTAATTTTAATAGTAAAATAACCAAAAGCAAATAAAATGCTGGAAAGTTTTTTATAATTAGCCCAGCTAATCCCCTACAATTATTAAATCTTAAAGGTGATTAAAGTATAGAGATGTAATTAGGTTAGTAACTAAATACAGTAGCTACAATAGTTGTTAAATATTTTAACTTAAGTAATTACGTATTCATTTATAAAATTTTCAATTCATGGAACGCTTTTTTGTTTTATAATTAAAATTCTACTATTCTTGAAAAAGTTTTCATTTGTTTATAATTCTGCTGGTCGATAACAATTATTTTGGTTATATTATTGCATTACTAATATTATTTAGTTAGCATTTCTATTTTAATTTTATGTATCACTTGAAAATTCATTCTCTTTTGATGTTTGACATTTCCATTTAACATTGCATGATCATATTAAATTGAGAAACGCAGTGAGTAGCGAAACGAGATCTCCGCTAACTTTCTTTTTCTTTTCTCAAAGATATCAATTTGATCCCAATGACCTTAATGCTGATAAACAGTTTTTCTCTCCTGTCAATTGGTGATCGTAATTCCTGTCTGTAGCTTTCGTTGCTCTTGTAAAGTTGTTTTCGAAAAATCTGTTAATAGAAATAAATCATTTAATGGATTGTGATTCTAAATTCTTATCAGTAGGTCTAAGTCCCTTATCATTATTTGTTTTGTTTATTTTTTTAACAAAAAAATGTATTTTTTAACGATTAAATTCGTATCCGTTTTAAATATGCTTATTTTCATAAAAATTTTTTTGTTTTTTTTTTGTTAATTTTAATAGAGATTGGAACTAATTTCTTATCGTTTGGCACTAATTGGCTGCTTTGTCTCTAACGTCGTGTGTGTGCCGGGATTATTTTATTATTTTTCTAAATTACATCATATATTTCGCTACAGACATTCAGTTTGCTTTTTAAAAAATTTGTAATTTAAATTTTTTGTTATGTATAATTTTAATTACATCTCATATATTGAATTTTTATTTTATATAATGAAATAATTTATTTTCCAAAATTCGATATGTTATTCATACTTAAATATTCATTTATACCTAATCGTATTTAATATAATTAAAAAGAGAAGAACAAATAGATGACAAATAAGGGACAACCAGTTTTAAATAAAGGAGAAAATCATAATTATATATGGTTTTTATAATTATTTTTTAAAAAAATAATTAATTGCTCTACTTGCGATTCATTTTATAAAATTATAAGCTTCTATGAACATAACGTTTTTGAAATTCATGGGACATATGTTTTTAAAATTAACTAAAATAGATATACCACACTTTTAATAAAATTAAATTAATCATTTAACTTTAATGATTTTTAATGAGCTTATTTAATACTTTGGAGATGGTTCTGTTTCTTATTCCAAAAGTTTTAATTAATTTGGTAAAAACTGTAATATTTTTGTGAAAATAAATATAAGAAAAATAACTTTTGAAAACTGAATTGTTTTAATTAAGAAATAAAATTGATTTCATAATATCTGATAAATCTTAATGGGCTTAAATTGAACTAATGCTTTTTTTTTTTTTCATTGGATATTAGTGTTTTTTTGCTACTAACTGACAACATTTTTAAAATATTAATAATATAGCACAAACAAGTAATTTTGTTAAAAGTATTTTTATATTAGTTTTATTAGTTATATTTAAAAAGTCATGTCCGAAAAAAAATTATTGAATTAAAATGAAAGATAACTTCAACTATGCAGTGGAGTAAAACATAATTATTTTCTTAAGTATATATAAAATTAATAGTTTAAAATTTTATAATTAAAAATCCATATAAAATCTTTTTATTAGAAATTGTCTAAAAGCCATTTACTATAAAAGAATTCTTTAAAAAAAAAAAAAAAGACAAGTAGACAAAAGAAAATTTGGACCAACTTTTCCGAAAATCATATAAAATAATAGTTTTGACAATCCAGGGTAGAATTTATTTTGATAAAACAAATTCGACATTTTCTTTCTTAATTATTGTGTGAAATAGAAGTATTATTATATGGCTTAATTTTGAGTTCAATTCTAATTGTCAAACATAATGAAAGAGAAAAGGAATTGTGATTACAGATTATTTGTAGAATCTTCTGGTATCAGTTTCTTTTTTAAAAAAGTATTGAACTTATTTAAATATTTATGCATCATAAAACGAAATTTGAAATCATCTGCACTAAAATTTTTTTGTGGAATTTTAATATCATGGTAATAATTCGAAACTCACTGTACCAAATGTCTCATTTCTTTTTCTAATAATTGTTATGAAATAGAAAATTATAGTAAAGTTTTATAATATGATATTGATTTTATAGTATGAAAATTATAGTATGATTTTTAAATCATGTATGTCAAGAATTGTAATCCAGAATTCGAAAAATAATATATTAAACAGAAAATAAGAATCTCCTTAAAAGTGTAATAAACAAAAAGACAAGAATTATTAATAAGGTGAAAGAAAATTAAATCGGGAAATTATACTACTTCTGTGGATTTTAAAAATGTCCTTTATGCGATAATTTCACTTTTTTGTAAACTTTTGTTTCCCAAAAAAGAGAATTGCGATTGAAAATTCATTGTAATTCTACATCAGTTTTATTTAACTTCTCTTTGTTTAAATGACAAACTTTTTGCTTCTTCTAATCGATCTTGAAAAAACCAAATTGAGTTCCAAAATTATTCAAATATTATGAAAATGGAGTCGCCGTAATTACATTAAGAACATGGATGTCGGTTGGCGATCGATGGGTTGGCGGCAAAGTTCTTCGCGGGCGCCAACTTCCCTCCCTCCTCCATCCATCCCTCAGTTGTCGCCGGGCATCCTTCTCAACTAGCTGTTATCCCACCCCACCCTCACAAATTCCAATACAGTGCGTTTTCTCTTATCTCTCTCTCGCTGTGCTGTTTCACTTGACTCTTGCGTTCGAGCTTCGTGGTATCCACTGTTTGACCCGCTGTTCCAATTCGGAGTGATAAATTATTTTTTAATCATCATTTCCCCCATCGAATGATTACTCCCTCGTGGTGATCTAAAAAAGGTGATGTCACCAGAGAACTTTTATGGCATTCTCCTCCTTAGTAGCCATCTTCAACAAGTTGTTCATTTTTATTTATATGTGATGGTCTCGGAAGTCGGTATTTTGATTTAGAGCCGGACTTTTTGTGGGCTATAAAACTCAGTTTCGGGTTTCCTTGGAGTTGAAATTGATGAGAACAAGAGCCATCTCGGCAACAAAGAAGCCTTCAACAGTAAGTGTTGATAACGTCCATGCGTCTGTAAGAGGTCTGTCAAGTTGAAACTGTCGTCGGATTTTTGGTGGTTGATTGATACAACTGTAAAAGAAAGAATTATTTGTTGATCTTTACTTATTTTTCTTTTCATGGTGAACTTTCGTTTTATAAATGCTACACTTTAACTTTTGTGTGCCTTCCATAGAACATGTTATTGACATATCGGCTTTGCTTTGAGATTCAGAATGTCCGTCTTTTTTATTGGAATTATTTTCATTCATATATTCATGGGAACTTTTGATGGAGTTATTTAATTTGGTAATTTAATTCTTATGCTTATGTTTCTAAGTCAGTCTTGAATGTACGATCATATTTCTTTTAAACCGAACTTGATGCACAAATTTTGTTTTTCAATTTGCAAAAAATGTATTGCAGCATATATGAAGAAAATCCCTGTTCCATCTGATTATTGAATAGTAAAGTGAATTTTCTTCATAAAAGTAAAAGTATAAAAAAAAAAAAAAATGGAAGATTCAAATAGTTGGACGAGAAGAAGTCATAGACATAACAATGACTGGATTTATGAAAACAATTTAGATATCATTCCTACCAGTACAAATCATCCACATTTCATCCGTATTGAGGTAAGATATTTTAATATTTTTTAAACGAACCAATTAAATTTTAGACAAATTTTAATGGAAATTCAGTTTAAGTGAAAATTATATTTGATGAGAAAATATGTTTTCTATTTCTATATATAAAACATATCGTGTTGAGAATTTAAATCATTATTCATTTTTATATTGAGAAGTTAATTTGCTAAGTAGAACCAACTCCTTTTTGCTATACATATAAAATAATCTTCATTTTTATTATTTATTAAAATTTATCAAAAATCAAAATGTTTAAATTTGATTAACTATCATTCAATATTAAAGTTATTGTTGTAGGCATTTTTATTATTTTTGACTTTCTATTCCTGATTTTTCCACTGTTTAACTCATTTAGTATTAAAAGAAGTTTTTTTAATAAAAAAAGTATAATAATTATTAAGTTTATTATATAAAAAATAAGTTATTATGTTATTTATATGATTACATTTGTTACAAAATATAAAAAAGTGGAAATAAAACCATAAAAAACATAATCAAAATTATTTTTAAATATTAATAATATTTACAATAATTGTGAAAAATTTGTTTTTTTACAAATTGTTTAATATACGATTAATGAACATATTCCAAATATAAATAAAAGTGATTCTAGCAATGTAAATTAATTACGATGTTTAGGATCTGGAGAAAAATTTTCAATATTTGATCTTATTTTAAAAATTATTAAAAGATTTTTTCATACTTTTATATTAAATAAACAATATATAATAAACAATCAAAGCATAAATCAATTATTACTAATTTAAAAGTCATCTTTTTCTGCGTTTGAGTATTATAATAATTTTTGTAACCTTACACTTTATACTCAAGAATTTTATAAAACATACATTTTAGCGCTGGTTTAGTAAGGATTGATTTAATATATTATCACTATGTTCGCATAGTTATGTTTGTTATGTGTGAAAAGGATGATTATATATTAAATATTTTATTTTGTTCTAATAAATTTTGAAAGTAATACAAAACGACAGAAAAGCATATTCTTAAGACATTGATTTTTTACTTTTTTTTTTTCATTCAAATTTTTTTATTTCACTTCAGAAATTATATTTGTAAATAATTCATTTTTGACAAACGTGAATTTTTAAAACTTATATTGTTTAATATATAATTAAATATTTTCAGTTCTTTTTAGAATACGTTGCTAAACGAATTAAATCTTTAAATCGAAATTTTTGATTTTTGAAAAAAAGGAAAAGAAAATTTAATTTTTTATCATTACTACTCTACTCAATGTATCTCGTTTTCTAGTATAAATTTAATAGGAATTTACTTCCGGTCTTTCTTGAAAAACGAGCAATTTAATATTAGTTTATTTTTCCCCAGGGGAAAAAAATGGTAACAGTTGAAGTTTTATGAATCATATTTCTTGGTCGATAAAATGACTGTTTTACTATAATCAAAATTATTATTTTTAAATTTTACTAAACTTTTTTGCTGTGATTTATTTAACTACAAAATTCTGATGCATTTTAAGAAAATCTTTTTTCGTTTTTTGTTTGGGGGGGGATATTTTTCAGAGCTGTAACATTCTTTTCCTGAAACAATTTCAAATTGAGACAATTTTCGTTTGATTATTGTTATAAATTTATATTTCGTTCTTAATTTGTTATTGATTTAATTTGTTTTAAATTTTTTTAAAAATAAAATAAACTTTTAAAAAAAAATAAAAAAAAAAAAAAAAAATTTTGTATTCAAGAAAATTTATAAAAAAATTATAAATAAAATAAACTGTAACAAATATTTTAATTTCAAAAATATATTACACATCAAATAAGGAATTTTATAAAAATTTTCTTAGGGAAAAAATCTAATGTTTTTACTTTCTCTAGCGAAATGTATTCCAAAATACTTTGTTTAAAACTGTTTGCTTAAAATATATACTACTATATACATACTAAACTTAAGATCTATACTTTTTTTAATACTATGCTTTTTTCTTTAATTATAAA